>JBBPBX010015075.1:22028-35048 GCA_038048925.1 Garcialebias charrua
ATTTCGTTTTTTTCAAATGTTGTGTTTTTGTTGTGTTTTTTCAAATGTAATTCCGTTTTTTCAAATGTTGTTCATTTACACCTTAGGGCCACCGTAAACATTAGTGTTACAGTAATTGTTGTGAGAATACACACAGTTACCACCCTCCAGATCGTAAAGTATCTAAAGGTAAAGTCTCTGTAGGGTGTAGAGTGTGCTGTTACTTTCTGTGTGCTGATAGTATAAATACTTTGTAATAAAATAGTACAGTAGTAATCACTTTGACTGAAATGCCTAGAAACGCTTGTTCCAAGTCCCTGCGTTCAGTCTTTCAGCACAAAATTATACCAGTGTTCTGGAAGATGTTGTTAATCTTGTTGCAGCATGACTCTGTGATCACAGGAGAGGCTCAGCTTGTTCCACTTTTTATTGTAAACTCTTTTTATTAAGGGCTCTAGTTTTAATACGAAGCTCGAACTGGACTCCAGTAGCAGAATGTAGCCAAGAGCCGTCCTCCTGCGGTTTGCTCAATGCAACAGACTTTACACACTGAACTGTAGATTGAGAAAATGTTGTTTTTATAAAGAGGTCAATTGCTATTTTTTCCCATAATTACAAAAAGAGAAAGAAAATATAAACGGAGCAACTGGTCAAATGTGTTGAACTTTCTTCAGATTGCAGATTTTTAAAGCAATCTGTTGTTGAAACGACCGATCAGATGGAAATACGTGAAACAAACGGTTGAAGCAGCGCAGGAGTAACAGTCTGTACAGGAAATGTTTAATGGTAATTAGTTTAGTCAGTTTAACCAGTTTTAGGAGGGAAAATGTTCCCACTTTGAACAGATCGTTTTGCGTTTGTCAGCGGTGATGTATTCCTGATCAGAAATAGAGCAGATGTTGTGAATGTTTAGTCTTTAGTATCAAACAGAAGCTCTAAAATATAAAAAATGTGACGTTTAAAAGACGCTTAACATGTTTATTCTCAAACTGCTAACTAGTGGCCACTCTGACTAATGAATTGTGGCATCTCGTATCGAGTAAAATCAAATTTGAATATGCATGTGCCCCAAATTAATTATGTCCCTGCAACACAACAACAAATACAGTGTTTCATTTGACAAAGAATTAAACTAAATTGAAGTACGCACACGGGCCTGGCGGACAGGACAGGTGAAGTCCCCTGCGAGCCGTAGAAGGGAAGCCATTTATCTGCACCTTCACAGGTGCAGCCAACGAGGACAGCTAGGACAAGTCAAACCTGTGTAAGAACGCCTGCTGCACTGCAGCTGCAAAACCAGCGGAGACGTGGAGGAAAATAACACCTCCCCCCCCTCAGGGGAGTAATTCACACAACAAAGCCTCCATTTTGGTCCTTTGAGCCTTCGGATAATAAAGAAACAGAAGTGAACAGAGGAAAACAAGCCCAATAAAGTCATATCAGTAGAGATGATGAATCCCAACGCTCTGAACTTGATTACTGACGAGCTGCAGTCTGTTAATGTGTTCACACAAACAGCAGCACAGGACTGAACACACTAAAATATTACAAGCTGAGCACGATCTACCACCAGGAATACTTTGAAAGGCAAATGTCACAAGTTTGTTCAGCTTTGTTTGGTTTTATGAAACCTTGCAGCATCCCTAACATTCTTTAAGAACGTGTAGAATACAATAAAACTGACTGAGTTATAGTCACTTTTGTGTTGTGCTTTAACTACCGTCTTTTTCGGACTATAAGGCGCACCAAATTATAAGGCTCACTGTCAGTTTTTGGGAAAATTAAAGGATTTTAAGTGCACATTATATTCCGAAAAATAATCTCAGTCGGCTGTGGCAGCCGTCTGTTAAAGCCAGTCAGTAATAGATGTGCAGTGATTAGTTTCTGCAAGTTCTTCTGCGTTTGTCTGTCAGTGTCAAATAATTCAAACAGCAAGCGAGTGTTTAAATGTTGCAAACGCATCATAATGTGAATAATTAAAAATGTGTGAAGGGGGAAAACATGTATTATAATTGCAAAAACATTAAATTATTTGGTAATAAGGGATTAATTTCTCCCATGAGCTTTTGATTGTTGATTACAATCAACCCAATTTAAAGGGCCACAGCTTAACACTGTTCTCTTTTGTTGTGACCGGACGGTTCTGCATTTTTAGAGTGTCAAATATTTTAGTACAACTTTTAAAAAATCTTAAAAAGTTCAAAATTTGAACTTTATGTAAAATAAAACACAGAGCAAAGATACAGTTCAGTGGTCCAATAACAAATGGACTAAATGCTGTTTTTACTTTGTTTTATAGTTTATTCTTACACCGAAACAAAGAAGCAGTGTTAGTTTGGAGGTTTGTGAAATAAATAAAACTTTGACTTCCTGGAGACACTAAGACCTGTAGACACCATTTATCACCAGTTATTAAAACAGGAAGTCATTATAGACTGAGCTTTAATAACAATAAACTGAATGTTTTTATATATAAAGTTTGTCCAGATTGTGTGTGTTAAGCTTTATTGATTTAGAAACCCGTCATTGTGTGACATTTAATGAATTAAAATGTGTTTAAATGCCCCCTCCCCTCGTTTCTATAAGCTTCTGCAGACTAAACAAATCCATTTCTTGATACATATGTCTGTTTATTGATGTGATTTGGAAAATTAATCCCTCTTTAATACATTTTGGTGGCAAAATTTATTGGAGACAAATAATAATAATAATTCAACCTTTAGGAAATTTTCCACTGTTTCTTGAGTTTGGGATCTTTATCATAATCTTCTTTATTAATTTTTGTAAACAATTCTGGAGAACTTCTGCTGTCTTTTGCTAAATCTACATTCCTTTCCCACCTAATTCGCTAATTTCCTTAGGTTTTCTATTTCTTCCTTTCAGATCACTAAAAAAATAACCAAAATAATGCCCATCCTATAAGAGCAGACACATAATGGTCAAAGAAATAATGCAAATGTAAGAAAAATAGGGTAAATTATGTGTGTACTAATGATCTCTTCTACACGAGTCAACATTATGAGTGTAAGAAAAAAGTCAGTTTTTTGGGGGTTTAGATGTCACGTGATGCGTCCCAAGCATCTGATTGGATAAAACTGTGCCCCACCTTCCATACAAAGTTTAATCAGCGTTTAATTTTTTTTTTCCAATCTTTGTAAGCAACAATGCTGAAGCGAATTGCACCACATCAGAAAAAAGAAAACTGTTGACAATGATCCAGTTTCACCATCAGCTACTAGAGGGCAATGCAGAGCTACAATTTAAAATGTGACACCTATTTGAAATGTATCTTAAAGTTTTCATCCTTTAACAGTGAATCAGACAGAACAGCCACCTGACTCCATGTTGTTGTGTTTATTTGAGGATGGCGTGTGAGTGTTTTATTTGACTAGAGAACTTTTCAAATGTTCGTCAGTATTAATTGAACACCCATAATGAACTAAGGTAGTTGATGTGTCAGCCTCGCACTTAGCTCTGATTCGTTGGTGTTTTTGCTGTAAGTTACAAGTAAAATTTAACATGTGCATCACTCTTCTTCCTCGTTTTCCCTTCGACTTGTAAAATAACCTGAAACGTTTGATGAAATTGTACATTAGAGGTTTTCTTTTGTAGGAAACAGTGAATAAAGTGGATCTCTTATCTGAGTCTGAGTGCCTGTCTGTACAAAATCCACTTAACTAGATTCAAAACCACTTTAAGATGAAGTCAAGCTAAAAGGAGATGATCTCAGATTTCTGTATCGATTCATCAGCAGGTTTGCACCAACACTGTTTCCTGAGCAAACGTGTCAATCCAGAGGTAACTACTGTATAGGTGTAACTAACAGCTTTCTGCAATACAGAACTATTTTTTATGCCCGATTGAAAGGTTTGGGAGCAGAAAAGGCAAATCTTGAGAACCGTTACATTTTTATATGGTGTCTTTTACAGAAACACTCTAACACTTGGTTTTAAACTACATGTCAGAAACATACTTTTACAAATTGTTTGAAGTGATCAGGAGTGTCTTAAACAAGGGATGGCTTTCTACCAAAGACACCCGCTTCGGATGTTATCAGTCCATTAAATGGGCGCTATCATCTGTTATCACCCTCATTCGTATTCATTCAACCTTTATTTATACAGGCTAGCCTCGTTGAGTCACGGGGACTCATTTACAAGAGGGACCTGTCTCACTCACACCAAACAACCATCCACTCTCACACTCACACCTAGGGTCAATTTAGAGTCACCAATCAGCCTAACATGCATGTTTTTTGGTCTGTGGGAGGAAACCGGAGTACCCGGAGGAAACCCACGCATGCACGGGGAGAACATGCAAACTCCACCCAGAAAGGCCCCCGGACCGGGATTTGAACCGGCAACCTTCTCGCTGAGAGGCAGCAGCTCTACCAGTTGTGCCACCGTGCTGCCATTGTATTGGTCAACATGCCCCTGTTGTACTGTTACAAGGTTTAAAGGTACATTACAATGGATGCCAACATGCTCCGTCTTTACCTACGTGCTTAGGTTTCGATTTCATTCTTTTCAAAGTTTCTTGGTTAGGTTTAGGCACAAGGCGCTGATAACGTTCTATCAAACATGTTAACAGATACGTTGGACCTTTTCTCCGATACACTATGGGGATGATAACAGTTGATAGCGCCCATTCAATGGACTGACAACATCCGAATCCGCTGTCAAAGAGCAGTTTGAATTTTGTTTTTCAGCTTAGCTTTTGTTCCTTTTTGCATTTTATTTTTTTAAGCATTGAAATTATGTGCAAATAATTAATAATGTGTGTGTGCAGCTTTTAATTAATAATTACATGGCTGCTTGATAGTCTGACATCAGTGTGATTAGGGTTAAGGGCGAGATACACTCGCGCGTCCTCACGATACGCCAATACGCAGCGTACGTATGCCCCGTACGCAGCGTAGCCCCGCGTAGCCCCTCAGGGCAAGTACGCGCAAAGGTATTTTTTTACTACGCATACGCGATTCGCATACGCGATGCGCGGTGTCTGACCTAAACTTCCCCGGCTCCGGACTGTTTTGTATGTTACACAAATGAAATAAATTCCTCTTTTTTATCGCTGATCGGGCCTTTTCTTTTGTTTTTTTGCCTAAAGTCAAGTAACCGCTTCTTCCTCCGTTCACTCGATGAATGAAATGAATGAATTCAGGTCCTACCTGGGTGCGCGATGTTTTATATATTCCCTGGTGGGCTGTGGGCTGCAGGAAAAGCACTCCCTGTTATTATTTTTATTTCTGAGAGAACTTTTTATAACATATATAGTAGAAAGACCGTATCAGAACACCGCAGAAGTCTGAGCGAGCTGCTCACGATAGGTTTCACTTTGAGCTGACTGAAATCTGTCAATCATTTCAGTAGGCGTGTCAAAGTGACCAATCAGCGAGCTCAGTTGAGTCCTCTCCGTGGAGCGAAAAACTAGCGGAAGTGACGATCGGAAGTGACGGTACGGAGGAAATGACGTAGAATTTGGAGCGAAAACACGAGAATCTACGCGAGAACATCAGCCGGGCTGTAGCAGAGGCTCCGTATACGCGCGTATACGGGCATATACGCGCGTATACGGAGTCTGCTTCACTGTATCTCGGCCTTTAGAAGTGGTAGGTCTCATCAGCAACAACGATGAGACGGACTACAGGAACAAGGTGAGCCGCTTGGCCTTGTGGTGCGGACACAACAATCTCACTCTCAACGTGGAGAAGACAAAGGAGATTGTTGTGGACTTCAGGAAGAGGGATGCCCAACATGCCCCTCTGACCATCAACAGCACCGCAGTGGAGAGAGTGGACAGCACCAAGTTCCTGGGAGTGCACGTCTCGAAGGACCTGTCCTGGAGCAGGAACACTGCATCACTGGCCAAGAAGGCTCACCAGCGTCTCTACTTTCTCCGCAAGCTGAAAAGGGCTGGAGCTTCAACCCCCATCATGTGCACCTTCTACAGAGGTGCCATAGAAAGTGTCCTGACCAGCTGCATCACGGTGTGGTTTGGTGCATGTACTGCATCCTGCCGCAAGAGCCTCCAGCGCATCGTGAGAGCAGCTGAGAAGATCGTCGGCACCTCCTTCCCCTCACTGCAGGACTTACACAGCAACCGCCTCACTCGGAAAGCCCACTGCATGGCAGGTGATCCCACACACCCACTACACAGCTGCTTCAGACTGCTGCCATCAGGGAGGAGACTGAGGAGTCTCCAGGCTCGAACCAGCAGACTGAGAGACAGCTCTGTTCATCAGGCAGTCAGGATGCTAAACACTCTGCCTGCTCTGCCTCCCCTCCCATTTGAACTGCCTTAACACAAAAAACTTTCTCACACATTACCACACAACACAAAGATTTTAACACTGGACTCTGTGTCATCAAACGGGTTATTCACTAAACTCTCGGTCATGTGCTCATTCAGTTTGCACTACTTCTCATATTTGCACTAATGTTTGTATTACATTACTGCCTATAGTCATACTACTGTTTACATTCACTGTTTACATTTATTAATACGGTTTACATTTATTACTACTGTTTACATTTATTAATAATAATAATAATAATTAATTCAATTTATAACACACTTTTCATTACTGAAAATCTCAAAGTGCTACACATATATTGAATGCTACACACATTCATAAACCGGTGGCGACAGACTACCATGCAAGGTGCTTTCCAGTCCTACCGGGAGCAACTCAGGGTTAAGTGTCTTGCCCAAGGACACAACGACACATGGTGCAGGTCCCGGGAGTCGAACCGCCAACTTTCCGATTGGGAGACGACTGCCATTACCACTACACCACGGCCACTACACCATGGCCGCCCCATTTATTACTACTGTTTACATTTACACTACTTTTATATCTACATCTACACTACTGCTGATACATATACTGTACAGTATTCTCTGACTAGCCTTATCTAAGGATGCCAAATGTGCCTTATGTGCCTTACTGCATATGCCACTTTGCCTCTATACCAACATCAAATACCTCATATCACCGCTGACAACCCGGAAATGTGGGCCTGTGTTTTGACAAAAATGGATTGGCTGCCAAATGGTCACGGGAGCGTGCACGGAAGGACTTTAACCCTTAGATGCAAAAGTGGGGTCAAAAATGACCCCGAGGGTTGTTATTCTTCAAAATCTCTGAAACTAAAAGTTTTTACTCTTCTTTGGGAACCTTTGATTCTTACCAACTGTGACTGTCAAGATACATTTTCTGTCTCATTTACACATCTGATACCTGCAGTCTCACCACTAGGAGGTCAGTTTGACACAGCAGCACACATGTATTATCTTCATTTACCAACTCCATGACTTTACTGATAGAATATCCTGTTGGTCAACAAAGTAGACACTCTTAGCTAACTACAAAATAATGTTAGTACTTAAGCTAGCTAACATTACACTAGCTTAGTAAGCCAGCTGATATTACTGGATTTGTTGGGTAGAAACTCACTGTATTCATAATTCCTTGTAACAAATGCAAACCTGTTGGATAACCTATTATATATTATTATATATATTATATATATACATATTATTTTTAAAAATCTGTATGCCTCTTTTATGATTGTCTATTGTTGTTGCTGTTGTCCATTGTTGTCATAGTCCTTTGTTGAAGCCAGGTCTCATGTTTGTCTGTTTTATGTTTTCTCATCTAAACTATCATGACTATTTGGAGGACAGCGATACCCGAAGACCTTGCTCGAGATATGATCCTGAACGGATGGGATGAAGAACCCATCAGTGGTACTGACTCAGGATCTGGCATCTTGAATGTAGAGGATACAGATTATTGTCCACCTGGACATGTCAGGCTGTCTGGAAACCAACCTGCCTCTGCTGAACAAGATCAGTCAGACACGGAGGAGTCCTCTGAGACCTCCAAAGAGGGAATGGATATTGTGTCCAACAGAATGAGCCACAAGGGCTCTTACTAGTTAGTTATCTCCCACTCAGGCTAAAACACCAAGCCACAATTTACTGAGAAGTCGGTCAGGGCCTGCACCTGGGTTTAGCACCATCTCTCAATAGATGCATGAAAGCTGTTTATCACTGATAGTATATTAGAAGGGCAGCACGGTGGCACAACTGGTAGAGCTGCTGCCTCTCAGCGAGCAGGTCCCTGGTTAAAATCCCGGTCCGGGGGCCTTTCTGGGTGGAGTTTGCATGTTCTCTCCGTGCATGCGTGGGTTTCCTCCGGGTACTCCGGTTTCCTCCCACAGACCAAAAACATGCATGTTAGGCTGATTGGTAACTCTGAATTGTCTCTAGGTGTGAGTGAGAGAGTGAATGGTTGTTTGTCTCTATGTGGCCCTGTGATGGACTTGCGACCCGTCCAGGGTGTACCCCACCCCTCGCACAGTGATTGCTGGACATGGGCACTGGCGACCCCCGTGATCCAAAAATGGAAGAAGCGGGTAAAAGATAATGGATGGATAGTATATTAGAAGAGGTGTTGACATGAACAAACATGGAGGGAAGAATAGTCTCAACAAGCAGAGGAAAAGAGTGGAAAAATCTAAGCAAACAGGAGCTCATGGCCTTCATTGGAGTGACCATTCTTGCAGGAAGTGAGAAGAACTGGAATGTACCAATGTGTGTGCTCTTTGGGAGTCTTCTACACAACCCAAGGTACCCTGAACCTACCAACCTACATCACTGAAGCAACTGGAAGATGTGGAGTGACAAAAGTTGCAAACAAGTAACAGGAAAGAGGCACAGAGGGCCAACAGAAGAGAAAGAGGTGCCAGATGTGTCCAAGAAACAAAAATAGCAAAGCCACCAATTGGTGCAGGAAATGCAGTACTACAGTGTGCAATGGTCACAGCCAAAAGCAAATAGTTTGACAACTGCACACAGTGAATAGAGAAAATATGTTTGTGTGGGCACATGTGAGTGTACAGTACAGTGTTCTGGTTGTATGTTCATTCTCTTTTTTGTCCTTCAGACAGATAGACATTCTAGCAATAATTTTTGAAGATTTTTGATGTTATTTCGTGTGAAAAAATGTTATAAAAAGTTATGAATAACCATATTAAATGTCAAATCAGTCTTTTGTTGACCCAAATATAATAAATATAACTGCCTTTAACCAAAATTAAAGACATAATTTAAATTAATTGCAAAAACCCATTGTAGTGATACACCTAGCCTCTGATATTTCTGTCTTGACCTTCAAGTACACCTCTCTGAATCACTCAGTGTTACACTTGCTTGAACCTCAAGGAGACAGATGGACACTTATATATTTTAACAATTATTATGAATTAATGGACACTAATTAATCAGATTGAACTTTCTCTTTAATGTGTGTTAATTCAGAATTGATCAAACAGTATTTTTGTAATTTCAATGATGATTTTACTAAACTGGTATATTTTAAATATGACGAAGTTAAGAGAACATCTCAGAATGATCATGCTTTGAACTGTGTTCTCTGTGCAGAATAAGTGTTTAAAGTTGAAGGAACAATCCTTCGTATTTCTTTGAACTGTTTTTGTTTCAAAGGAAAAGTGCTAGACATAGCTTGCTTTCGGTCTCCCGTCCTTTCTAAAAACAATGAATCAGTTCTCAAAACAAAGTACTAACTTGTGCACATGCACCTGCATCTTCTCACGTATGTGTTCTGTGTATTGTCTACCCTATCATCTGTCACTCAAACTCACTCACTTGCAAAGTCAACCAATCAGCAGGAAGTATGTGACTAAGTCACACCCCCTTCTTAAAGGGCACTTCCTGGATTTTGTTTTTAGTTTTTGGAGGAGAACTAAGTTGCAACTGTTCTCTCTTCCCTGGAGAAAGCTGATAGACGGCCCGGTCATTGTGCCAACTCGACCCACGTCTCAGCTGAGAGTCGCAGCAAAGCCTTGCTGTGCCTCAACATTCATTTTCTGAAAGAATTTGTTTTCTGAAGTTTTACTTTGAAAGTCCAACCAGTGCGATTGGGGCCTGTTTCTGCCGGTGAATGCGTGCTCCCGCTCGTCTGACCCAGTCATACACGCACGAAGTCCTCTGGACGCTCACTGGACCACACAGTCCGTTAGTGTCCACAGACTTCTCAGTCCTCACCTCGCAAGACGTCTCGTCACCAGGTAAAGAGGCGTTGTCTGTATGCTGCACGTGTCGGAGGCTCAGCCTGATCCGTATGGGAAAGGTGCCACTCTGGTTATTTCAAATAATTAATTTCAGTTAACTTAGCTTTCATCTTCTTCCTCCTATTTCTTATTTTTCATAAGTATTTAATCTGTCAAGTAAATGTGCCAACAGTTAATTTCCTAATTGTCTGTTTGTTTTAATTTGAATTCTTGTCAACGTAGTTATTAAATCAGAGCTAATATCGATACAAATGTTTTAATGTAATTTTTGTGATAGTTTCAATAAAAGGTCTATTTTTTTGGTAGACCAACATAAATTGAAGTCTAAGCGTGAAATTACATTTCTTGTCTAATCACAGTAAAAACAACTTAGTATCGGAAAAAGGAAGAACTCGCTCTTTGGTGGCAGTTTGTGCAAGATTAAACTCTGCTCATAAACTGCGCATCTACAATAATAGTAAATCAGTAAGTGTTTAAATACCTTACTCTACATTTATTACTATTATTAATCTATTACACCATTGATTCTAATTGGGGTCATTTTTGACCCCACTCATGGAAGAATGTAGGTATTGGTCATTCATGCATCCAAGGGTTAACAAGATTAACACTTAAAAACAATTATTTGTTTAATGAAAATTATAGCAAAGGTGTGTCTGAGCTGAAATTTTCCTTAATAAATGCACGTAATGGTCAAATCCGCGGACTTTAAATAGTTTCGCTTTGTCGGCACTTCCAAACGTGCGGGCGCAACAAAATTAAACTATGCATTTCTTTAAAATTTAACAAAATAAAAACCTTAAAAAATATATTTGTTTGCTGGAAATTATAGCAAAGATGTGTCTCAGCTGAACTTTTCCTTAATAAATTAACAGAATGGTCAAAATCCGCTGAATTTAAATAGTTTCGCTTGTCGGGTCTTCCAAACGTGCACGCTCAGCGAGTGGAAACCTGCATCTCTTTAAAATTTAATAAGATAAACACCTTAAAAATATATTTGTTTGCTGACATTATAGTAAAAGTGTGTCTCAGCTGAACTTTTCTTAATAAATGCACTTTGATGGTTAAAACATGGCAAAATGAAGCAGACAAAATAAAGCGGCTATAAAATTACTATACGCTCACCCGCCCATAATGATGACAGAAACACCTATTTATTTATTTATTTTTATTCAAACCCGTTGAATTCTTCATCCTCTGTGTCGCTGTTGAAGAGTTCTGCTAACTCCTGAGGTAACAGCTACCACAGCTACTACCACATCGAATTTTAGCTCAAACATTTCCTACAGCTTATCAGTTGTAAATGTCCATGCAGTGATTACTTTCTGTAAGTTTCATCAAAATCTGTCCTGTGGTTCATGAGCTATTTTGCTAGGTAACAGTAGTTCAGACCTCCAGAGAGCAGGAGGTCGTGCTGCGACAGAGTGAATCTGAGCAGAGGAGGCTGCTGTCGGACACATGAGCTGGGAACGCTCGGTGGACCCTAGTGGCCGAAAGTGGTACTGCTCCATTTTTTCCGTCAGAATGAATGGAAACGGTCATATCACAGCCAAAAAGTGGTCTAAAAATATGGGGAAAAAATCCATAAATATGTCGCTTCGCTGCATAAGTCGCAAGACATGCAAATTAGGCAAAAAAACTGTGACTTATAGGCCGAAAAGTATGGTAACTGACCACCAAAATTTATATCTCTATTTCAATCTTAGTGTAGCCTGGTTGAAACCAGACCCTTGTCCTTCACTTCGCTTCGTACTAGGGAAATGAGAATTGAGCAGAGCTGCGTAGGAATGGCGAGGGCCAGGCTAATCTTAGTGTATTTTGTAAGTACCGGTACCTATATACATTTTCTTCAATCTTTCCTCTTCTTTTTTTCTTGTCAGTTTCCTCTTCTCTTTTTTCCTCATTGTCTCGTCTTCTTTGTGTTGAGTGGAGGCCAATGTCTCTTATTTATTTTGGTCTCTTGCCTTTCTTTTTTCCCCATTCTCACATGATTCTCACATGACGTCGTGGGCAAAGCCTATAAAATCACAACAAAATATTTCTGATGTGTGCAAATATAAGTTTATATTTTGCAAATAACTGTTCACGAGAGAAAAACTAGTTATTTAATTTTAAAAAGTTTTTAAACAAAAGTTTTTGGTTAAAAAAAAATCATTACTATCGGTCTTTTGCAGACACGTGACTTATGCACTTCCGGTCGCCATGTTGGATGGATGTGCAGACTATGTGCGCAGATACCCGTTCAGGTAAACAGAGGAAGTCTGTGGTAAACACAGTGCGATACAGAACGATAACATCTGCAAAATGGAAAGTAAATATAAAAATGAGAAGAAGACGTATAGAGAGAACTCAACGTGGAAGCCAGAGACCGTTACATGGCGAAGTTGACGTCAATTAACAATGTTGATCCATACGAGCAGCTAAGGCATGGACGTCCGAACCAGGCTACTTCCACCAACAACAAATATGGACATTATTTTCTATCTTGTAAATGGTGTCAGTGCCTACACATTTGACGAATTTGAGTCAGAGTCAGAGAGTCAGAGTCAGAGAGTCTTTATTGTCATTTGCACCGCATGTGGTACATGAGATGAAAACGAGATTATGTACACGAGGTCCCAGTTACATCCAACAACAAATGAAAGAGAAAAACAGTAATAACATCGAGAACTAACTAAGAAAAACATCAACTAGTAATACACTAAGCCTAATATAGTGGGAATAAACAGCAGCACGAACATGAGTTTGTATGAGCAGATGGTCACAGATGAACACAGATGAACACAGCAACAAGAAAACATATCAGCATCAGCATGATGTGATATTTTGCAGTGTTTATTTTAATTTTATTTTTATTTATTCATGAGTCCATGGTGGTCACAGCAAAGGTAAAACACCCTAAACATAACATGTTAGTCATCTTAGTCAAAGGTATAAAAAA
>JBBPBX010015075.1:36619-49992 GCA_038048925.1 Garcialebias charrua
TATTTCTGTCCTTTAGACGTGCTGCACTCACTGCAGTTCTTCTCTTAAACAGATGGCGTCGCTGCTGAGCAAATAATACTGCTGCATTGAATACAACAACACAAGAAGAAGAGTGTCCGGAAGTACTTATTTTACACTAGAGAAGATTTTCTTGATTTCAGTTCGTCTTTACCCGTTCCTAAACTATTATTTAATGGAAACTTTGTCTAACAGAGATGAGGAGACATTAGGCTTAACAACGAGAGGAAGTGGCTGCTGAAGAAATGTCCGAGTTTCTGGAAACAACAGATGCAGATAATCAAGAGGAACGATGTCGTTTAAAGGACAAACTGCAACACAACAAAACCCAAGGTGCTGTTTTAAACCCAAACGTTTTGCTTAGGTTTGTATCTAAACAGCTTTTCAGTGATGATTTTGGTTGGATTTGCGATTTGTCCATGGTGTACCCCGCACATCGCACATGATTGCTGGACATGGGCACCGGGGACCCCCGTGAGACTGCAGTAACGCCAGCACCCTCTTCGGAAATGGTAGTAATGCTAGCACTCCCCCGATTTTGCTGTGCGCATCTGCGTCAGGCATTACGGTGCGCAACTTTCCGAGTGGCTTTCAAAATAAAAGCCAGGTACCCAGACATACAGTGCAGCAATCTGAAGGACTTTTGAGGACTTTTTAAGTTTGACATTATAAAGAAGGACTTTTTAAGTTTGACAGCGTTTTATTCATTTTAAAATGTATTTTATATCTGTTGGTAGTAAATAATTAAATAAATAAAGAAGGACTTTTTAAGTTTGACAGCATTTTATTCATTTTAAAATGTATTTTATATCTGTTCGTAGTAAGTAAATAATTAAATAAATAAATAAATCCCCATCCACCCATCCAGCCCACCCCAGGCACAGTGAGTAAAAGGTCTACAATTATTATTATTTTTGTTCAGCCCACCCCAGGCACAGTGAGTAAAAGGTCTACAATTTTTTTTGTTGTTGTTTATTTTATCAAACATCATAGATTTGTTTATGGATCAGCAATCTGAAGGACTTTTTAAGTTTGACAGCGTTTTTGGCATGGTAAAATAAGACCGATTGCTCTGTTTTACCCAAGTTGACTTGCTTATTGCTAAGAAACCCTTTGTTATTACTGACTGCTTTCACTTCAGGCTGACACAGGGACTCCTCCAAAAGACTCACAGCAAGTGTCATCCAGATCTGATGTGGAATTTCAAAATAATGTTAAGGTAAAATAAGACCGATTGCTCTGTTTTACCCAAGTTGACACGCTTATTGCTGGGAAACCCTTTGTTATTACTGACTGCTTTCACTTCAGGCTGACACAGGGACTCCTCCAAAAGACTCACAGCAAGTGTCATCCAGATCTGATGTGGAATTTCAAAATAATGGCATGGTAAAATAAGACCGATTGCTCTGTTTTACCCAAGTTGACTTGCTTATTGCTAAGCAACCCTTTGTTATTACTGACTGCTTTCACTTCAGGCTGACACAGGGACTCCTCCAGAAGACTCACAGCAAGTGTCATCCAGATCTGATGTGGAATTTCAAAATAATGGCATGGTAAAATAAGACCGATTGCTCTGTTTTACCCAAGTTGACTTGCTTATTGCTAAGAAACCCTTTGTTATTACTGACTGCTTTCACTTCAGGCTGACACAGGGACTCCTCCAAAAGACTCACAGCAAGTGTCATCCAGATCTGATGTGGAATTTCAAAATAATGGCATGGTAAAATAAGACCGATTGCTCTGTTTTACCCAAGTTGACTTGCTTATTGCTAAGAAACCCTTTGTTATTACTGACTGCTTTCACTTCAGGCTGACACAGGGACTCCTCCAGAAGACTCACAGCAAGTGTCATCCAGATCTGATGTGGAATTTCAAAATAATGGCATGGTAAAATAAGACCGATTGCTCTGTTTTACCCAAGTTGACTTGCTTATTGCTAAGAAACCCTTTGTTATTACTGACTGCTTTCACTTCAGGCTGACACAGGGACTCCTCCAAAAGACTCACAGCAAGTGTCATCCAGATCTGATGTGGAATTTCAAAATAATGTTAAGGTAAAATAAGACCGATTGCTCTGTTTTACCCAAGTTGACACGCTTATTGCTGGGAAACCCTTTGTTATTACTGACTGCTTTCACTTCAGGCTGACACAGGGACTCCCCCAGAAGACTCACAGCAAGTGTCATCCAGATCTGATGTGGAATTTCAAAATAATGGCATGGTAAAATAAGACCGATTGCTCTGTTTTACCCAAGTTGACTTGCTTATTGCTGGGAAACCCTTTGTTATTACTGACTGCTTTCACTTCAGGCTGACACAGGGACTCCTCCAAAAGACTCACAGCAAGTGTCATCCAGATCTGATGTGGAATTTCAAAATAATGGCATGGTAAAATAAGACCGATTGCTCTGTTTTACCCAAGTTGACTTGCTTATTGCTGAGAAACCCTTTGTTATTACTGACTGCTTTCACTTCAGGCTGACACAGGGACTCCTCCAAAAGACTCACAGCAAGTGTCATCCAGATCTGATGTGGAATTTCAAAATAATGTCAAGGTAAAATAAGACCGATTGCTCTGTTTTACCCAAGTTGACACGCTTATTGCTGGGAAACCCTTTGTTATTACTGACTGCTTTCACTTCAGGCTGACACAGGGACTCCCCCAGAAGGTCATCCAGATCTGATGTGGAATTTCAAAAATAATGGCATGGTAAAATAAGACCGATTGCTCTGTTTTACCCAAGTTGACACGCTTATTGCTGGGAAACCCTTTGTTATTACTGACTGCTTTCACTTCAGGCTGACACAGGGACTCCGCCAAAAGACTCACAGGAAGTGTCATCCAGATCTGATTTGGAATTTCAAAATAATGGCATGGTAAAATAAGACCGATTGCTCTGTTTTACCCAAGTTGACTTGCTTATTGCTAAGCAACCCTTTGTTATTACTGACTGCTTTCACTTCAGGCTGACACAGGGACTCCTCCAGAAGACTCACAGCAAGTGTCATCCAGATCTGATGTGGAATTTCAAAATAATGGCATGGTAAAATAAGACCGATTGCTCTGTTTTACCCAAGTTGACTTGCTTATTGCTAAGAAACCCTTTGTTATTACTGACTGCTTTCACTTCAGGCTGACACAGGGACTCCTCCAAAAGACTCACAGCAAGTGTCATCCAGATCTGATGTGGAATTTCAAAATAATGTTAAGGTAAAATAAGACCGATTGCTCTGTTTTACCCAAGTTGACACGCTTATTGCTGGGAAACCCTTTGTTATTACTGACTGCTTTCACTTCAGGCTGACACAGGGACTCCCCCAGAAGACTCACAGCAAGTGTCATCCAGATCTGATGTGGAATTTCAAAATAATGGCATGGTAAAATAAGACCGATTGCTCTGTTTTACCCAAGTTGACTTGCTTATTGCTAAGAAACCCTTTGTTATTACTGACTGCTTTCACTTCAGGCTGACACAGGGACTCCTCCAAAAGACTCACAGCAAGTGTCATCCAGATCTGATGTGGAATTTCAAAATAATGTCAAGGTAAAATAAGACCGATTGCTCTGTTTTACCCAAGTTGACACGCTTATTGCTGGGAAACCCTTTGTTATTACTGACTGCTTTCACTTCAGGCTGACACAGGGACTCCCCCAGAAGGTCATCCAGATCTGATGTGGAATTTCAAAAATAATGGCATGGTAAAATAAGACCGATTGCTCTGTTTTACCCAAGTTGACACGCTTATTGCTGGGAAACCCTTTGTTATTACTGACTGCTTTCACTTCAGGCTGACACAGGGACTCCGCCAAAAGACTCACAGGAAGTGTCATCCAGATCTGATGTGGAATTTCAAAATAATGGCATGGTAAAATAAGACCGATTGCTCTGTTTTACCCAAGTTGACTTGCTTATTGCTAAGCAACCCTTTGTTATTACTGACTGCTTTCACTTCAGGCTGACACAGGGACTCCTCCAGAAGACTCACAGCAAGTGTCATCCAGATCTGATGTGGAATTTCAAAATAATGGCATGGTAAAATAAGACCGATTGCTCTGTTTTACCCAAGTTGACTTGCTTATTGCTAAGAAACCCTTTGTTATTACTGACTGCTTTCACTTCAGGCTGACACAGGGACTCCTCCAAAAGACTCACAGCAAGTGTCATCCAGATCTGATGTGGAATTTCAAAATAATGTTAAGGTAAAATAAGACCGATTGCTCTGTTTTACCCAAGTTGACACGCTTATTGCTGGGAAACCCTTTGTTATTACTGACTGCTTTCACTTCAGGCTGACACAGGGACTCCCCCAGAAGACTCACAGCAAGTGTCATCCAGATCTGATGTGGAATTTCAAAATAATGGCATGGTAAAATAAGACCGATTGCTCTGTTTTACCCAAGTTGACTTGCTTATTGCTGGGAAACCCTTTGTTATTACTGACTGCTTTCACTTCAGGCTGACACAGGGACTCCTCCAAAAGACTCACAGCAAGTGTCATCCAGATCTGATGTGGAATTTCAAAATAATGGCATGGTAAAATAAGACCGATTGCTCTGTTTTACCCAAGTTGACTTGCTTATTGCTGGGAAACCCTTTGTTATTACTGACTGCTTTCACTTCAGGCTGACACAGGGACTCCTCCAAAAGACTCACAGCAAGTGTCATCCAGATCTGATGTGGAATTTCAAAATAATGGCATGGTAAAATAAGACCGATTGCTCTGTTTTACCCAAGTTGACTTGCTTATTGCTGGGAAACCCTTTGTTATTACTGACTGCTTTCACTTCAGGCTGACACAGGGACTCCTCCAAAAGACTCACAGCAAGTGTCATCCAGATCTGATGTGGAATTTCAAAATAATGGCATGGTAAAATAAGACCGATTGCTCTGTTTTACCCAAGTTGACTTGCTTATTGCTGAGAAACCCTTTGTTATTACTGACTGCTTTCACTTCAGGCTGACACAGGGACTCCTCCAAAAGACTCACAGCAAGTGTCATCCAGATCTGATGTGGAATTTCAAAATAACGGCATGGTAAAATAAGACAGATTGCTCTGTTTTACCCAAGTTGACACGCTTATTGCTGAGAAACCCTTTGTTATTACTGACTGCTTTCACTTCAGGCTGACACAGGGACTCCCCCAAAAGACTCACAGCAAGTGTCATCCAGATCTGATGTGGAATTTCAAAATAATGGCATGGTAAAATAAGACCGATTGCTCTGTTTTACCCAAGTTGACTTGCTTATTGCTGAGAAACCCTTTGTTATTACTGACTGCTTTCACTTCAGGCTGACACAGGGACTCCTCCAAAAGACTCACAGCAAGTGTCATCCAGATCTGATGTGGAATTTCAAAATAATGTTAAGGTAAAATAAGACCGATTGCTCTGTTTTACCCAAGTTGACACGCTTATTGCTGGGAAACCCTTTGTTATTACTGACTGCTTTCACTTCAGGCTGACACAGGGACTCCCCCAGAAGACTCACAGCAAGTGTCATCCAGATCTGATGTGGAATTTCAAAATAATGGCATGGTAAAATAAGACCGATTGCTCTGTTTTACCCAAGTTGACTTGCTTATTGCTGGGAAACCCTTTGTTATTACTGACTGCTTTCACTTCAGGCTGACACAGGGACTCCTCCAAAAGACTCACAGCAAGTGTCATCCAGATCTGATGTGGAATTTCAAAATAATGGCATGGTAAAATAAGACCGATTGCTCTGTTTTACCCAAGTTGACTTGCTTATTGCTGAGAAACCCTTTGTTATTACTGACTGCTTTCACTTCAGGCTGACACAGGGACTCCTCCAAAAGACTCACAGCAAGTGTCATCCAGATCTGATGTGGAATTTCAAAATAACGGCATGGTAAAATAAGACAGATTGCTCTGTTTTACCCAAGTTGACACGCTTATTGCTGAGAAACCCTTTGTTATTACTGACTGCTTTCACTTCAGGCTGACACAGGGACTCCTCCAAAAGACTCACAGCAAGTGTCATCCAGATCTGATGTGGAATTTCAAAATAATGGCATGGTAAAATAAGACCGATTGCTCTGTTTTACCCAAGTTGACTTGCTTATTGCTGAGAAACCCTTTGTTATTACTGACTGCTTTCACTTCAGGCTGACACAGGGACTCCTCCAAAAGACTCACAGCAAGTGTCATCCAGATCTGATGTGGAATTTCAAAATAACGGCATGGTAAAATAAGACAGATTGCTCTGTTTTACCCAAGTTGACACGCTTATTGCTGAGAAACCCTTTGTTATTACTGACTGCTTTCACTTCAGGCTGACACAGGGACTCCTCCAAAAGACTCACAGCAAGTGTCATCCAGATCTGATGTGGAATTTCAAAATAATGGCATGGTAAAATAAGACCGATTGCTCTGTTTTACCCAAGTTGACTTGCTTATTGCTAAGAAACCCTTTGTTATTACTGACTGCTTTCACTTCAGGCTGACACAGGGACTCCTCCAAAAGACTCACAGCAAGTGTCATCCAGATCTGATGTGGAATTTCAAAATAATGGCATGGTAAAATAAGACCGATTGCTCTGTTTTACCCAAGTTGACTTGCTTATTGCTAAGAAACCCTTTGTTATTACTGACTGCTTTCACTTCAGGCTGACACAGGGACTCCTCCAAAAGACTCACAGCAAGTGTCATCCAGATCTGATGTGGAATTTCAAAATAATGTTAAGGTAAAATAAGACCGATTGCTCTGTTTTACCCAAGTTGACACGCTTATTGCTGGGAAACCCTTTGTTATTACTGACTGCTTTCACTTCAGGCTGACACAGGGACTCCCCCAGAAGACTCACAGCAAGTGTCATCCAGATCTGATGTGGAATTTCAAAATAATGGCATGGTAAAATAAGACAGATTGCTCTGTTTTACCCAAGTTGACTTGCTTATTGCTAAGAAACCCTTTGTTATTACTGACTGCTTTCACTTCAGGCTGACACAGGGACTCCTCCAAAAGACTCACAGCAAGTGTCATCCAGATCTGATGTGGAATTTCAAAATAATGTTAAGGTAAAATAAGACCGATTGCTCTGTTTTACCCAAGTTGACACGCTTATTGCTGGGAAACCCTTTGTTATTACTGACTGCTTTCACTTCAGGCTGACACAGGGACTCCCCCAGAAGACTCACAGCAAGTGTCATCCAGATCTGATGTGGAATTTCAAAATAATGGCATGGTAAAATAAGACCGATTGCTCTGTTTTACCCAAGTTGACTTGCTTATTGCTGGGAAACCCTTTGTTATTACTGACTGCTTTCACTTCAGGCTGACACAGGGACTCCTCCAAAAGACTCACAGCAAGTGTCATCCAGATCTGATGTGGAATTTCAAAATAATGGCATGGTAAAATAAGACCGATTGCTCTGTTTTACCCAAGTTGACTTGCTTATTGCTGAGAAACCCTTTGTTATTACTGACTGCTTTCACTTCAGGCTGACACAGGGACTCCTCCAAAAGACTCACAGCAAGTGTCATCCAGATCTGATGTGGAATTTCAAAATAATGTCAAGGTAAAATAAGACCGATTGCTCTGTTTTACCCAAGTTGACACGCTTATTGCTGGGAAACCCTTTGTTATTACTGACTGCTTTCACTTCAGGCTGACACAGGGACTCCCCCAGAAGGTCATCCAGATCTGATGTGGAATTTCAAAAATAATGGCATGGTAAAATAAGACCGATTGCTCTGTTTTACCCAAGTTGACACGCTTATTGCTGGGAAACCCTTTGTTATTACTGACTGCTTTCACTTCAGGCTGACACAGGGACTCCGCCAAAAGACTCACAGGAAGTGTCATCCAGATCTGATGTGGAATTTCAAAATAATGGCATGGTAAAATAAGACCGATTGCTCTGTTTTACCCAAGTTGACTTGCTTATTGCTAAGCAACCCTTTGTTATTACTGACTGCTTTCACTTCAGGCTGACACAGGGACTCCTCCAGAAGACTCACAGCAAGTGTCATCCAGATCTGATGTGGAATTTCAAAATAATGGCATGGTAAAATAAGACCGATTGCTCTGTTTTACCCAAGTTGACTTGCTTATTGCTAAGAAACCCTTTGTTATTACTGACTGCTTTCACTTCAGGCTGACACAGGGACTCCTCCAAAAGACTCACAGCAAGTGTCATCCAGATCTGATGTGGAATTTCAAAATAATGTTAAGGTAAAATAAGACCGATTGCTCTGTTTTACCCAAGTTGACACGCTTATTGCTGGGAAACCCTTTGTTATTACTGACTGCTTTCACTTCAGGCTGACACAGGGACTCCCCCAAAAGACTCACAGCAAGTGTCATCCAGATCTGATGTGGAATTTCAAAATAATGGCATGGTAAAATAAGACCGATTGCTCTGTTTTACCCAAGTTGACTTGCTTATTGCTGGGAAACCCTTTGTTATTACTGACTGCTTTCACTTCAGGCTGACACAGGGACTCCTCCAAAAGACTCACAGCAAGTGTCATCCAGATCTGATGTGGAATTTCAAAATAATGGCATGGTAAAATAAGACCGATTGCTCTGTTTTACCCAAGTTGACTTGCTTATTGCTAAGAAACCCTTTGTTATTACTGACTGCTTTCACTTCAGGCTGACACAGGGACTCCTCCAAAAGACTCACAGCAAGTGTCATCCAGATCTGATGTGGAATTTCAAAATAATGGCATGGTAAAATAAGACCGATTGCTCTGTTTTACCCAAGTTGACTTGCTTATTGCTGGGAAACCCTTTGTTATTACTGACTGCTTTCACTTCAGGCTGACACAGGGACTCCCCCAAAAGACTCACAGCAAGTGTCATCCAGATCTGATGTGGAATTTCAAAATAATGGCATGGTAAAATAAGACCGATTGCTCTGTTTTACCCAAGTTGACTTGCTTATTGCTGAGAAACCCTTTGTTATTACTGACTGCTTTCACTTCAGGCTGACACAGGGACTCCTCCAAAAGACTCACAGCAAGTGTCATCCAGATCTGATGTGGAATTTCAAAATAATGGCAAGGTAAAATAAGACCAATTGCTCTGTTTTACCCAAGTTGACACGCTTATTTTAAAAAAATGAGCTAATTTGAGGCGTCTGTGGTACCTTTGTACTTCATAACGTGCCCCGAGATAGTTGTCCTGTGAAACATTGTTTGGATCTGAAAGTGTAAATGTTAGGCCCCTATTCAAAACTTTAAACTGGTCATTTGAAAGAGAAAAAGATGTTGAAAGGTTAATCACATTGCTGGGCCCCTCCTGTGCACTATGGGTATGAACCAGACGCCTCAAATTAGCTCATTTTTTTAAAAACTCATCCAGAATTAAACCGGTGCCCTTCTTACCACCGTCCACATGGTCCCCTGCAATGTCCAGTATACCACTTAAACTAAGACAACTTATTGCTAAAGACTTGTACCAGTTTGACAATACTTTTAAAATTTCCAGAAATGTACCAAACCTTTCTAAGACTGAATCTCAAGCTCTTTTAGAATTAACCAAAAATAAGGACATAGTCATTAAACCGGCAGATAAAGGCTCAGCAGTTGTTATTATGGACAGGGAACAATACATTTGGGAGGGGTACAGACAACTCAACGATACAAACTACTACATAAAACTAAATGAACCTATTTATCCCGACACCGTTCCGCAAGTAAAACACATAATTGAGTGCCTTTATGACAACGGGGACATCACGTACAAACAACAACAACACCTTTTGGGCTCGGATGTGCCCAGAGCCAGAAAATTCTATCTGCTCCCAAAAATCCACAAAGAAAAAGAAAAATGGTTTCAAACAGGCACGATACCCCCCGGTCGTCCCATCGTCTCGGACTGCGGTAGTGAAATGTACCAAACGGCCGAATATTTAGAATATTTCCTCCACCCACTATCCACTGGCCATCCGAGTTATATCAAAGACACCTATGACTTCTGCCACAAAATCACTTCCATCACCATTCCACCCGACTCCATAATTTTTACTATGGACGTCGAAAGTCTGTATACTAACATTAATATTCCGGAAGGTATTTCATCCATAAAAAGAGCATTCTTAAACAACCCGGACATCAATAGACCCGATAGGGAACTTCTACACCTTCTAGATTTAAATCTAAACCGGAATGACTTTGAATTCAACAATGATTTCTTTCTCCAGGTGAAAGGTACAGCCATGGGGAAGAAGTTTGCACCGTCATATGCAAATATTTTTATGGCAGAGTGGGAGGCAGGCGCACTCGCTTCTTGTACAAAAAAGCCCCTTCACTACTTCCGCTACTTGGATGATGTGTGGGGAGTTTGGCCTTTTGGGTTAAACGACTTTGAAATCTTCGTGAACACACTGAATAATTTTAACAAGTCTATAAAACTTAAAGCCACCAAAAGTGTCTCCTCAGTAGACTTCTTAGACACCACCACCTATAAAGGTGACAACTTCAATACGTCCCACAAACTAGATATTAAAGTATTTTTTAAAACAACGGACACCCACTCACTTCTACATAAAACTAGCCACCACCCAAATCACACCTTTTCTGGCTTAGTTAAATCTCAGCTACTACGGTTTCATAGGATCTGTACACAGTCCTCTGATTTTGTACAGGCAAAAAAAATTGTTATTTGTAGCACTACATAACAGGGGGTATTCATGGACACTCCTCCGGAGATGTGCCAAATCTTTCCTAGAACCTAAACAAAGGACCACCGATCCCCTAATACCAGTAGTGACTAACTACACGGCCCCGGCCCGTACCCTCGTACAGAACATTAAACACAATTTTAATACATTTGCAGAGACCAATCCCCACTTCGGTAACTACAAGATCATTACCGCTTACAAACGACAACAAAACCTCAAGGACCTCCTAGTGCACGCCAAACTCCCAAGAATTTCAACTAACCCCAAACCACCAATCCGTCGGAACTTCAAACAGCGGAGATTTGTTCAAAACTGTAAAACCAAACAAGTCTTTACCACCGACCCATCCGGAAACATTAGATCGAAGAACTGCATCTTTCTAATTACCTGCAGACGATGTAAAGCCCAATTCCTAGGCGCATCCGAGACCCCCCTAATCTCTAGGTTATGCAAACTTAAATTCACCTCAAAAACACCAGGGAAATGCACTGATGCATTATGTTTACATTTTTCCTCCCATGGGCCAGAGTCCATTATTGCCACGGTTCTAGAACATAATTCCTACTGGACCCAAAAACAAAGACTGATGGCGGGTGCGGTATGGCTCTGTAACTTGTCTCTACCATATCTCTTCTCATAACTCCAACTAGACCTACTCTAAACCTAACCCTAGGAGCACCTAAAACAACCAAACGACACCTAACCTTACCGCAACCCTAACCTTAACCATCCCCACCTTGCCTAAACCTAACCCTAGGGGAGAAGTCCAAAACAAAACTTAACTCCTAAACCTAACTTAACTCCTAAACCTAATCCTAGGGTACCTCCTTTCAACTCTGTTTTACACAGTTCCTGGTGGCAGGTGGGACGGAGTGTGCCTCTCCTCTGTTCTTTCGAATGGGGAATATGCATAACTTAACCGTATCCCGCCAGTTCCTCCACTTGCCCCCCGGGCTCTGTGTTTTATTTTATTTTATTTATTTTATTTTATCTTGTTTACCTTATGTGGTTCCGGGCCCCCAGACAGGACGGAGTGTGCCTGGGTTCTATTCCTTCTGGGAATATTACCTCCTACTTACCTGTTCTAATCCCGCCAGTTCCTCTGCCTGGACCGACCTAGTTCCACCGCTAGGTTTTACTTACTTTCCTGTACAAGAACTTAGAAAACTTCCTTTTCCACATGAATATAACTTACATGGTTTGAATTCTGACCAAAATCAAGTTACCTCCTCAATTTGCCTCCAAAAAAGAACAAAGGTTGATACAAAACACTGTACCTTGGTTTTATACATTATTTTTTCCTTTTGTCCTTTACAATTCTACTAAAGACTGTTTAATAAAAATAACTATTATCAGTACTCCCCAAGATTGGTATACTAGAAACGTATTCCTCTGTTTTGGTTCTGAATTTTATTAAATTTCATTATCTTTTATCTTTTTTACATTATTTTATGGACTAGTTTTACTGCATTAAAGACTAATTTTCATTAAAGATTAATTTTTACTATATTCCTCCAGAAGGATTATACAAAAAACGTTTTCCTTGTTCTAGTTTTCAATGTTTTTACTTTTACACCTTTGTAATAATATTATTCTAACGTTACTTTGTTTTTTGACAAAAGAAGGAACACTTCCTGGGTTTTGACAAAAGCAAAAACACTTCCTGTAGTCTGTATTACATATGTTTGGACTCATTTCCCAGAAGCCATTGGGACTTCTGACCACCATTTTACTTGTCTTCCTATGTACACACAAGAAAAGCCACTTCCTGTAGTTTGTTTACATGTATTTGGACTCACTACCCAGAAGGCATTGGGGCTTCTGACCACCATTTTGTTCTCTGTACAAAACCTGTTTGCTAGCTCTGAGGGGGAAGGCCCTTCACATCCAATCAACAGGGGCCACTGGGGGCCCCTGCTCCCCTCCCAGAATGCATAGCGTTCACACCTCCATTTTGAATGCTTCAGTTTACACAGGACTCCATACAGACAACATGGTGTTCTATTTCCTGTGGGCGTAGCCCTTTAAGCCACGCCTTTTGGGTTTACCCTGTGCTTTGCACCAACATTGAAAACTTCTAGTCCACGCCCATCTGCTGTGGGCCCACGCCCTCGGTCCATAAGAACCCCTGTCGACCGAGGAACTGCTCCCAACATTTTTTCACCAACTGAAGACTCTACAAAAGAAGTTAAGAAGATCACGATGGATCCCCCTCAACCCTTCAAGTGTTGCACGGGATGTATTGGCGGGTACATCCAGAAGGGAGACAAACACCCGTTCTGCGAGTCCTGCCTCGGACCCAACCACGCTCGACAGGCCATGGTCCAGAACCTCACCTGTCGAGCCTGCATGTTTCTGCCAATGGAGGAAAGGCAGCGTCGGTTCAGCCTCTTCCCTCCGACGGAAGTAGGTTTGCAACCGATGGAGGACGCCCCACTCGGCCTCTGCTTCGAGCAGCTGGCTGACTACGGGTCCTCGGGGGTAGCTAGCGCGCCCGGCCTGTACTCTCCCGAAGAGTCAGACCCGGCGTCGCCTTTTCTCCGCCTGCCGGAGACGACTAGCCACCGCGTCCCGCCATCTCCCGTGGGAGGCGCGGTGCCGGCCATACCCTCCACCGTGGGAGCAGTCGTGCCCGCAGGAGCGGCCGCCACGACCTACGTGCAGGGCCCGGCGTGCCCACCCCAAGTGCCCCTCCAGCCTCAG
>JBBPBX010015076.1:1830-49990 GCA_038048925.1 Garcialebias charrua
AATGGAGATAAAAGTGAAAGTGGTAATTAAAAGATCTAACAAAGTTCAGTCAGGTCCTCTGGACAGATTCTTCCTGTTGAAACATTTCGTCTTTTATCCAAAAGACTTCTTCGGTCTGAGGAGCTGCAACAAACTCAGTCTTATGAATAGCACCTTCACATAGTGGATCAACCAGTTTGCTCGTGACATTGAACACTAGGATAAAGGAGGACCAGCCTAACGATTGGCCGTTAGTTCCCTGATGGCTCCTTGCTATTCACAGAGGGCTGAGTGATACTAGCAATGGGGACAGTTGACCTGACTTAACTGTTTGATTTTTCTACCTGGATTATTGAGCATTCATCATCATTTAAAATATGCTTTCCAGTTTCCCGCTTCGTTCAAAAGGGAGGTTTTACAAAGATCAAGTGTCCAGTAAAAGGGTCGGGTGTGGCTGAGTGGTTAGAGCAGTCGTCCTCCAATGCAAGCGTTGGGGGTTCGATTCCACCAGCAGTCACATGCCCAAGTGTCCCTGGGCAAGACCCTGAACCCCACATTGCCTCTGATGTGTGTCCCATCAGTGTATGAATGTGATAAAGCAGTGATTAATTTTTGTATAGATCTAGTAAAGTGTTTTGAGTGTCTTGATAAGATAGAAAAGCTCTATACAAGTACTGTCCACTTACCAGTTATTGATAACCCATATTTTTGATAATGTGATTACCTTTTTTTAACTGTAGAATAAATACTTTAATTAGCAGATTTATTCATGTCCCTTCACTGCAGCCAATTAATTATATTGTAGTATTTTTACTTTTTGGTTAAACAAAGGACGCAAAGATTGACAACTTATTGAAAGATTTATTGTATACTGGAACATTTGATTATTATTAAGAGTTGGACATGGTGGGGCTGTTTTCCCATTGAAGCTCCCCTCCTGTATCAGCAGAAATACCTAGACATGTTTTTTCATTCATCTTTCTGACATCAGTCTAATACAGTGAACTCAACATTGTCCACACACATAAATAAACAGTCTACACAGGTAAATTAGTTTTTGTGGCTTTGGCAGACATTCTGGCTACAAACAAGATAAATCTGGGATGCTGTGACATTGACGTCACTTTAGTAAATCTTGTTAACTTTTTCTCAAGAGAAACTGACAATAACAGGTTTGTCACTGAAACTTAATGATTTTTCAAGTTTGTTTGCATTCATATCAATTTTGTATTTTTTTTAAGTCTCTTACTCTTCATCTCCTTTGTCCAGGCTGGTACAGGTGCATACATGGCCCCTGAGCTCCTGTCCAAAACACCATACCGGACATCAGTGGACTGGTGGGCCTTGGGCTGCAGTATCTATGAGATGGTGGCTGGATACACACCGTTCAAAGGAGCTGAGAACAAAAAGGAGAAGGTGGAGAAAGAAGAAGTGCAGCGCCGGATTCTCAACGAAGAACCAAAGTGGGAACACAAGTGCTTCGATGATACCACCAAGGACATCATCCAACAGTTCCTCAAGAAGAAAATGGACGAGCGCCTGGGCATAAAGTAAGTTTATTTGGCGCTTACGCTTTTTGATTTATGTTACTCCACACTGTGATTTATAACTGAGGAGAAATCGGTTTCATGTGATAGATGTTGGTCATTTTGACCTCATGAAGACATTTTAATGTTCCACCAGTTAGGTGGAGGCAAATGTCCTTTTCGCCTATTTGAATCTCAAATTTAGACGTTTAGGGGTCGTCCACATGGGAACAGCATTTGTGAACACATAAGTTTTTTTATTTTTTTTTTCAGTCTTGCCTTGTCCACACAGAAATGGCATTTTAAGAAGCCCCAATTGTTATTTTTTTAACAATCCACAGTGAAAAAGTCTTGAAACACCACTCTTGTGCTTTGTGTAGACAGCCAATATGCAACCTTTGGAAAACAATGGGATCATAGATTTAGATATATAATTTTTTTTGTTTGTTTGTTTTTTGAATGCCGTTTGGACTGTCGGTACCTATCAGCTGCTTCCGGGGTCCCACAGGCCAAAAAGGCCCAATAGGACTCCTTCTTCAGCCTGACAGCATCCCTCACCGCCGGTGTCCACCACCGGGTTCGAGGGTTGCCACCACGACAGGCACCAACAACCTTGCGGCCACAGCTCTGATAAGCTGCCTCGACAATAGAGGCGCGGAACACGGCCCACTCGGACTCCATGTCCCCCGCCTCCCTCGGAACGTGTTCAAAGCTCTCCCGGAGGTGGGAGTTAAAGCTCCGTCTTACGGGAGACTCTGCCAGACGTTCCCAGCAGACCCTCACAATACGTTTGGGTCTGCCAGGTCTGACCGGCATCCTCCCCCACCATCGGAGCCAACTCACCACCAGGTAGTGGTCAGTTGACAGCTCCGCCCCTCTCTTCACCCGAGTGTCCAAGATATGCGGCCACAGATCAGATGAGACGACAACAAAGTTGTGCAGCTCGGGTGGTTGCTGAGGCAAAAACTCGGGCGTGGGAGGAGTTCGGAGAGGCCATGGAGAATGACTTCTGTACGGCTTCGAGGCGATTCTGGTCCACCATCCGGCGTCTCAGGGGGGGAAAGCGGTACGCGACCAACACCATTTATGGTGGGGATGGCGTGCTGTTGACCTCAACTCGGGATGTTGTGAGTCGGTGGGCGGAGTACTTCGAAGACCTCCTCAATCCTACTGGCACGTCTTCCACTGAGGAAGCGGAGCCTGGGGACTTTGGGTCGGGCTCTCCAATCTCTGGTGCTGAGGTCACCGAGGTGGTTAAAAAGCTCCGCGGTGGCAGGGCTCCAGGGGTGGATGAGATTCGCCCGGAGTTCCTTAGGGCTCTGGATGTTGTGGGGTTGTGTTGGCTTACGCGACTCTGCAATATCGCGTGGACATCGGGGGCAGTTCCCTTGGATTGGCAAACTGGGGTGGTGGTTCCCCTATTCAACAAGGGGGGCATGTTGGATCAGCTCCTCCAGGGGAATTCCAAGGTGTTCCCAGGCCAGCCGAGAAACATAGTCCCTCCAGCGTGTCCTAGGTCTTCCTCTGGGTCTCCTCCCGGTGGGACGTGCCCGGAACACCTCACCAGGGAGGCGTCCAGGAGGCATCCTAACCAGATGCCCGAGCCACCTCAACTGGCTCCTCTCGATGTGGAGAAGCAGCGGCTCTACTCCGAGTCCCTCCCGGATGACTGAGCTTCTCACCCTATCTCTAAGGGAGAGTCCAGACACCCTGCGGAGAAAACTCATTTCAGCCGCTTGTATCCGAGATCTTGTTCTTTCGGTCACAACCCAAAGCTCATGACCATAGATGAGGGTGGGAACGTAGATCGATCGGTAAATTGAGAGCTTTGCCTTTCGACTCAGCTCTCTCTTCACCACGACAGACCGGTACAGCGCCCGCTTCACTGCGGACGCTGCACCTATCCGCCTATCGAGCTCCCGGAGGAGCTACTCCAAGTGGCTGGGGAGAGGGAAGTCTGGGCCTCCCTACTTAGGCTGCTACCCCCGCGACCCGACCCCGGATAAACGAAAGACAATGGATGGATGGATGGATGTTTTTTGAATGTCCAGAGGACCAGACTTAACTTTTTTTTTAAATTTTTCTACTTGGATTATTGAACATGCATCAGGATGTCATACAAGGTAGATTTACTTCTAAACTCTTTTATGATCCAAGGACGTCCTCTTCTGGATTAGTTACAGCGTTTTTGGTTGTCTTGGGTCATTTTTGGTGTTTCTGTGTGAATAAAAATGGTTCTTAAAACGATCGTCTTTTCAAGGACATTTTCAAAAACAACAAATAAAAATATTGTTTTTTGGGAGGAGAATTTTGTTTCTGTGTGGACAAGGTTTAAAACATATATTTGAATCTTTTCAACAGGAACAACATGGAGGATCCGAGGAAGCATGCTTGGTTTAAGAGCATCAACTTTCCTCGTCTAGAGGCAGGGCTGGTGGATCCTCCCTGGGTCCCCAAACCCAATGTGGTCTACGCCAAGGACACTGGTGACATTGCAGAGTTCTCCGATGTCAAGGGCATCGTGTTTGAAGACAAGGACAATAAATTCTTTCAGGAGTTCAACACCGGAGCTGTGCCAATCCAATGGCAGCAAGAGATGATTGATACAGGACTGTTTGATGAACTCAGTGACCCCAACAGGAAAGAAGGGGTTGTGGAGGACGACAAGAAGTCTGGCACGTGTATAATGCTGTGATCTGGCACAAGTTCACCATGTAATACCTAATCAAACTCAATTATTTGTTTTCTTTGTCTCAAGCACAATAACATTTATGTACAAAATAAAGTTCATGTTTCAGGAGATATGAGCTCAAGTGACATTTTTGGAACAGACGTACCATCTCTCCTTTGTAAGGATGCTCACGTTTTAGAGATCAGCTGCTCGTGAGGTGAGGTTCTGTAAAATATAAAAAGTCTGATTATGTCTTTTACACATTGTTCCTGGTTCGCAGCTTTTCTCAAGACATGCATATTTAATTTTGTAGCTACTTTTACCACGAATGCTAGCATTGATCTTTTCATTGATGATTCTAGAGTTAGAGAAGGATGCTGTGTGCCAGAAATACAGTATAATAGAATGACAAAGCTGTCAGAAACAACTATTCAGGGTTTGTGTGATTATTGTTTAGTCATTGTTGTTAAATTTAGAAATGTTTAAACTCAGAAAAACGTGCATTTGAAAATTGGATTTATTGTCTAGACTTCAAAATCTGTTGTGCTCATAAAATGTGGAATTTTCTTGCATTTTATGTAATTAATTGATAGCACCATAAAGCCACGCTGTTTCTTTGATGAAAAGTGCTTTTAAATGACACTTGGCACATGATGGAATCCTAAACCTTGGGATTATGAATGATCACATTTACAGCAGTGGGTGGTCTTTCAACTGACTGACCCGTTACCTTTACTGACACATGAAAGCAATTGTTTGTACTGGTCACAAAGAAATGTCTATCTATGCAGAAAAATAAATTGTGCTAGTCTTTTAAAATTTTGTAAGGCGTAACAAAACATTTACAATAACCCTTCCCCTCCGAGTTTCCCCTCCGTTGATTGCTTTGAGGCTTAACATAACAGCAAATGACCTAGAGGGATAATTTGATCATTTTAAAGTGGGGTTTTGTTGGAAGGTTAAGAACAATTACTAAAGAGCCGGTTCTTGAACAACCTCAATTTAGTTCAATAGAAATTAAATTTAATTCACAGGACCACAAGGACTACCGGTAGTCTAAACCATCCATCCATTGTCTTTACCTGCCTTTTCCTTTTGCGAGTCGCAGAAGGTCACTGGTGCCCATGTCCTGCAGTCACTGTGCAAGAGGCGGGGGACACCCTGGACAGGTCTCCAGTCAGGCAGGGACACATAAAGACAAACAACCATTGACTTTCTCACTCACACCTAGAGACAATTTAGAGTTACCAGTCAGTCTAACATGCATGTTTTTGGTCTGTTGGAGGAAACCAGAGTACCTGGAGAAAACCTACGCATGCACGGAGAGAACATGCAAACTCCACCCAGAAAGGCCCTGGCTAGGATTTGAACTGGTGACTTTCTCGCTTAGAAGCAACAGCTCTACCAACTGAGCCACCATGCCGTAGTCAACCACAAAAGAAATCTAGACATCTGATGGGAACCCATCAGAAATTAAAATCAGAACAGGACCAGGTTCCCTTCCTGGCTCCAAGACAAGTTTGAAGCCCCTCACCTGCCTCGTAATCAAATGGGGCACCGGTAAAATAATACAACTTACCTCAGATCCTTTTTCCAGGGGTTGACTCTTGCTGATTACTGCAGTTCTTGCCTTGCTGTTCAAATATTCATTTATCTAATATGCTTATCTGTAATTAGTTTTTTTGTGACCGTGTGCTGCGGACTTAACACCTTACATGTAGACCAGGCTATTCAACACAACTGCTCAGGAGGCCACAGTTTCTGAGAGCCAGCGAGTAAAGTCAATATGTAAATAAACCAAGTACAGTATGATCTGTTACCCTTTAAATTTGTTTGTTTTATTGCATTGAATCATAAATGCAATAAAGAGAACACAAAACCCAAACCAAAAAATGTCACTGGTGTAGACTATAAAAGTTCCAAAAGTTGATCATGGCAGCGCCTGAAAAGTTGAATGTCATGGCTTCAGTTTTCATCAAGAGAATCAGACAGGACATTACGTCTGGATTTATTTTGGATTTGTTTACGTCTGATATTCTATCAGGGGCCCCACACTGGGCCCCTGAGCAAGGCCCTCAACCACCACCATCTGCTCCCTTAACAGGTCTCTCTTGAAAATGAGTTCTCGTGGCTCAATGAGATTAACCTGTAAAAATAAAGGATACATGAAAAAATAAAATATTCTGTTTGATAGTCTGAATGCAGCCAGAATCAAACTGGATTCCTGTACTACTATTTAGAAACAACCTCGATCTCAAAACTTCATGAAAATATTATTTTATGAACCTTTGCATCTTTATTTCAATACACAGCTCTTTAGGTAAAATTGGTAGTAATTCACAAAAGTCAACAGCAGCTAGCTATAGCACTTTTGGTGCAGCCTGGGGCACTTCTAGCAGGAACTTCATGAACTGCTATGACATTTTTCACATTGAAGTTGTTTTAATATTGGAACTGAGGATTTGAAGTTGATCCACTCTGTTTTGACAAGCACAGCTTGTCCAAGTGGACCTACCTGTATGTGCAAAGTAGCTATGGCTATCTTTAAAACAGTACTGCACACCAAACTTTAAAATATCAATGATTCTTGCAAAAGCCATTACTTAATCCTTAACATCACTGTTTGTTTTTCCATCTGTGGGTTGTTCAGCAGAAATATACTTATTGGAAGTGACCACAGGCACTGTCAGAGCTACAGCTATTAGCACTTGCAAGTGACCACAAAACTCTCTGTTCCTGGAGGATTTATGAGATAATGTTCACATGAACAGCTGTGAAACTTTAGAAAATGGACCTGTGTGAAGATGGAAGCAATCCACTTTGGTCTTTGCTGCTACACACAAGCCGTGAGTTTATCAGACTTGTCAGATTTAAACTCTGTTTTTCTAAAGTGAAGCTGTTTAATATTTCCAAGAGGCAATATATTAATAGTTCTTAACATTTCTACGGAACTCTGTGTCAAAATGGTGAAGATGTGCAGAAATAGCAGCTCACTGCTGCGTAGGTTGGGGGACAGTTTAGACGAGTTGGGCAATAAATTCCTGTACCAGGAGTTTTATTTCCATTATCCTAAAACACTGTGATAACTCAGGGTGAAATGTTCTTAGCTGGGGTAGATGTAAATGATTTAAACTAGCCACATGCTAGAAAAAGATGCTCAAGTTTTGGTGACTTGAGGAGGATTTTAAGATGTGGGATAGGTTTAAAAATGTTTTTTCTTCATTGTCTCAGGATGTTAATGTGTTTTTAAGTTGACATTTGGGCAAAGTTAAGTTTTTTTCAAGTTATGTTGATTTAAATGTATGATCTTGTACTTGTAAATATGAGATACAAATGTAAAAACCTTTGATTCAATTCTGACGCATTGACAAATCTTGATTCAATATGAAAAAAATAATTAAAGAAATGTCTTTTAAGAATCTGTTTCTGTCCTTATTCAAAGTCTCAAGGTGTAAAACTGTTCCACAGCGTCAGAGAACACCCCAGATTGAGGTCTGTTACTCATGTTCTCCAGGTACCTCAGAGAAAGTGCTGCTCAGGACTCTGGAGTAAAACCTAAAAATATCAGCTCAGCTGCATTAATCCTTCTCAAGATGCTGACTGCTGCCAGGATCTGCTCCAGGACTCCGTAAATTGGCAAGTTCAACCAATAAAGCAATAACCAGGGTTTCTTTGGCCATTTAAATCAGCCTCTTACTAATACTAGCAATAATACATGATAAAGAACTACCATTCCATTTTGTGTGTTAGGAAAGAAATGAAAATTAGATAAACGGCAAAGATCTGTTATTTCTTCTGTGTTGTAAAAAAAACAAACACTTGTCTAAATGAATGCATTTCTGAGCAAACCTTTTCAAATATTAAATGAATAATCTGGTCCTTTTTGAAGTCATGTTCTGCCAAATAGTCATCAATAGCACCTTATCGATCATGACACCAGTCATGGCGCACAGACAAAAGAGAAAGTATTTGACCAGGGTAGGCAAATATCTGCTAGTCAAACAAGGTCCTGGTTAAAAAAAAAAATTCAGGCTTTTAAAATAACTATTTTTTAAAAGATGACAAACAGGTGTGAAAGAACGCTACATTAAAGCCCAACACCCACCATGTTTTCAAATTGCATCGCCATTAATATTTATTAGTTTATTTAAAAATAATACAGGAGCGTTTACTTATATTGTGGAGAAATAACACTAAATGTGTTATTTCATGATTTATAGCAGATTTTAGCATGCAGCTCCGGGAAAATCTGCCCCTCTCCATATATGGGCATTCACAAGGGCATTCACGTCACCAGAGTGACGCCTTGGAGTTACAGGCGAGCAGAGGAAAAGAAAAAGGAAGCATTTTTAAATATTCCCTAAAGCTGCCTGTTGATTAATCCTGCTGTCGCTCACTCATGTCATCATATTCTGAGCGAGCATCCACTTAGACATACTAGTTTAATTCGTTTGATCGCGACAAATTCATTCATTTCCGCATCGACTTTTTATTCTCTCGCCCCGTGATGAGAAAGGCACCCAGAGCCAGCCTCGCAGCTGAGCTCTGCCCGCGCGCATGCTTCACGACCCGTGCTGCTGCAACAAGGCTGACGAGAGATAAGAGCTATGGAGATATAACAATGCCGTATTGGGCGTGAACAAATACAGAAGGGGCGTGAACAAATACAGATCTCACGAGAGCAAATACATCCACTCGAGGGAGCAAATCAGCCCCGCGCGCGTAATGGGGATGAGCGCGAGCGTAGAAAAGAGATCTGAGCGCGCGCACGTGCTCTCAGAGGACAACTACAGGCTCTCGAGTGCAAAATGTATCTACTGACAGACTCTCCCTCTCGCTCGCGGTTCAGACTTTTGGCAGCCGGTGGGCGGATCCAGCCCACGACACATGATTGGCTGCAGTCTTCCTGTCCTCTGTGATTGGGTGTAACACTTCCTGAACCTGAAAATGTAAAATAAATTGATACCTGGACTATTGAGAATGAACTTTCTTGTAAAATAAATAGATTTATCTAAATATACTTCAAGTACATTGTTATAAAATATATTTTGTTGCACTTTATGAAGTACTATTTTTTGCTAAATATAAAATACATTTCAATCAAATATATTTCTAAAAGGAATCTTCATATAAACCTTTTAACTGCACGTTTCATTCAACCTTTATTTATGCATCTCATTGAGCCTCGAGGACTCATTTACAAGAGATGTTGTGATGATGATGGTGGTGATGTTGCTCCTGCTGACTTGAGATGATGTAATTAATAAACAGTATAAATAATAGTAAAAGTACTTTATTAAAGCTTGTTTAACATTTAACATATTTTATAATAAATTGTTTGGTAATTTATTTTTGCACAATTTTGACGTGAATAAAAGAAGAGAAAAATGCACAAGAAGCTAAAATAGTACTAAAATGTGAGTAAATATCTGTTAAAGCATTTACGTAACAAATCTGTCATTAAATAATACAAATACATGTGTGTTATTATACTGTACAGTATAACATACACTGTGTGTATGTTATACTGTACAGTATAATAACACACTGTGTATGTATATACATGACACACACACACACACACACACACACACACACACACACACACACACACACACATTGTATTTAATATACCGGTACATAATATTTGAACACTGCAACATTGTCAGATTAGAACTATCAGTTTGTTTTGATTTTAGGTCCCCTGTTACTCTCATGTGAATAAAGCAGTGGGATAATGTCTGTACAGAAAATATTCTATAACACAAGTTCATCTTTTGGGTATTACTACTGTTCTGGAAGTTGGAAATGTCTTAATAATTTAGTTTGAAAAAGAAGAAAAAAGAAAACTTCCACAGTTTTAATCTATCGGTATTTTATTTTGAAGGAGAATTTTGAGTTGGCAGTGCATTGTGGGGTAGCAGTTATAGTTAAGAAAACGTTTTTGCAGAGAGAAAGCCTGTCTGTTAATGTATAAATTTCACCTCTTGAGTCATCAATCTTTTTTTTCTCCTTTTTCATTTTACTTTTTAAAGCATACTTATATACAATAACATTCAGAGTTCCCAAAAAAATAAAATAAAACAAAACAAACACACAAAACAAAACAAAAAAGAGGGGGGAGGGGAAGGGGGTAGAGCATCTATATGACATGAGCAACTAAATAGTGGTCAGCAAAAAGAAGAAAAAAACAAAAACAAAAAAGGCAGTTACATCATTTAGTCAACATTTATACAGCTGGTATCAAGATCCAGGAATGTTCCATTTCTTCCAGTATTTGTTATATTTTACAGTGTCAAGTCTTAATGAAAAAGTCATTCGCTCCATTACATGAATATCCTCAATTATATCCTTCCAGTCCAAACATGATGGTGGTTCCACTTCAAGCCACTTACGAGTTATAGCTTTCTTTGCACCTGCTAATAATATTAATAGGAGATATTTCACCTCTTGAGTCATCAATCTTTTCTTTCATCTCCAAAAGCAATGGCTGTAAGTTTGCCATCTTATTTTAATTAGTTAAAAAAATCTGTATGCCTCTTTTATAACTGTCTATTCATTCATTCAACCTTTATTTAGTCAGGTAAATCTTTTGAACCTCATGGGCTCAATTACGAAAGCGACCTGCTAAAACTAAAGAACAATGAACAGCAGTGGTAGAATTTCCTTAAACAATAAACAATAAACAAACAAACAATAAACAATAGAAAACAAAAGAGAGAAAAAAACAAAAGAAAGTTTTTTTTTTTTTTTTTTAACAAAGTATCAAAAAACTAGCAAAACATTATAAGGTAGACGTATAAAATCAAAGACAGGAACAAATCTGCATTGGTTTTTGCCAGGATTCCAACAGATTCTGAAAACCATTTAGAGAAGTCAAGGTCGAGAGCTTCAGATCTTTTTGTAAGATATTCCATGAAGCAGGAGCGGAGTAGGAGAAGGCCCTTTTTCCAAGTTCAGTCCTCACTGACGGAACACTGCAGGTAATCATGTCCTGAGAGCGCACACTGTAGCTGCACTCACGCAAAGACATGTAGGAGGAGATGTATGAGGGCAGCAGACCAAGAAGTGATTTAAAGATGAAAATGTACCAGTGGAAGAGTCTGCGTGAGGTTAATGATGTCCAGTTAACCAGTGAATACAGGGTGCAGTGGTGGGTACGATAATCACAACCAGTTATGAATCTTAGTGCACCATGATAGACAACATCCAACATCCGCAGGGTGCTTGTAGGAGCATTCATGTAGAGAATGTCACCGTAATCAATGGAGGGAAGGAAAGTCACAGACACACTGTTGTCACTGTTGTCATCATTCTTTGTTTGTAGCCAGGTCTCTCTTGTAAATGAGTCCTCGAGGCTCAATGAGATGCATAAATAAAGGTTGAATGAAACGTGCAGTTAAAAAGTTTATATGAAGATTCCTTTTAGAAATATATTTGATTGAAATGTATTTTATATTTAGCAAAAAATAGTACTTCATAAAGTGCAACAAAATATATTTTATAACAATGTACTTGAAGTATATTTAGATAAATCTATTTATTTTACAAGAAAGTTCATTCTCAATAGTCCAGGTATCAATTTATTTTACATTTTCAGGTTCAGGAAGTGTTACACCCAATCACAGAGGACATGAAGACTGCAGCCAATCATGTGTCGTGGGCTGGATCCGCCCACCGGCTGCCAAAAGTCTGAACCGCGAGCGAGAGGGAGAGTCTGTCAGTAGATACATTTTGCACTCGAGAGCCTGTAGTTGTCCTCTGAGCGCACGTGCGCGCGCTCGGATCTCTTTTCTACGCTCGCGCTCATCCCCATTACGCGCGCGGGGCTGATTTGCTCCCTCGAGTGGATGTATTTGCTCTCGTGAGATCTGTATTTGTTCACGCCCCTTCTGTATTTGTTCACGCCCAATACGGCGTTGTTATATCTCCATAAAGAGCAGATACATACACTCGAGGGAGCAAATTACACCGGCACGAGGAACTTCAAAGGTGACCAGCGGAGCGGAACGAGGAGCCAGAGACCGCGCGCGGCTCGCTCCTCAGGGGCAGAATGAATGAGAGCAGCAACAGGTCCGCAGCGGTGTTATAAAATAAATAATAAATAAAATCAGAGCGCTGGTCCACACACAAATGCACCAGGAAATATGCAGGAAATATGCAGTTTTAACGCACTCTCTCTCATAAACCTCCATGGAAACTCACTCCTACCTTCTGCCTTCTGGGTGGAGATCCATGTAACAAGAGGCATGACCCTTCGGGACTTTTCGGCCAGGTTTCCGGATTCATTCGGGAGTGGGTTGTTTTTTTTTTTTTTTTAACCCTCGCCTGGCCCAAATGCAAAAATGAAAATAAAATTCATAAAATACTACAGTAATTCTCCAATATGGTGAATTGTTACTGTCACGGTGGGTGTTGTCCTTTAACTAATATTCAACCTCTACTTCCTTGAATTACATGTTTAGTTTGACGCTGATCAATCAACCGATAGTTTTACACAAATCGATGTGTGCAGAGCATAGACTGTGATATGGCAATGGTGCTGCTGCTGCTGAATGTATCAGTCTGCCTGATCAGCACCTCTAGGTGTGCAATACTTTACTTAACTCACAGTGGACTGACACCATCGTGCCCTCAGCACCAACATCATGAACACACATGCTCAGCATACAGTCGTGTTGTGACTCAGATGTTGAGAAAACAGCAACAAACAGAGCAAAAGCTGTGTAGAGCTTTAATATTAACCTTCACACTGAGTTTATTTTGAGAAAGAGTGCTCCATGGCTCATGTCAGGGTTGGTAAGATACTTACTGATAATCATGTGACAGAACATGAAAAAAAAGAAGAACCACACACATTTTCTTGTTAACCCAAATCTGGACGAATGAACCAAAATCTACATTTTATCTCTTTTTATATATACAGTATATATAACACAAGTATGGTAAGAGCTTAGAAGCCATTATGGTGGATTGCCGCTCCAGATAAACCCTGGGAGATTATCTCACATTTAGCAAGACCTGCTGCTGGTGGTGAAGGACGAAGCTGCTGAAACCTCAGGGCTCCAGTGGAACCTCACACACGAAAAGACTGTAAAATGACTATCTTTATTTTGCTACTGACCTGATATTCTGGTCTTGACAACCGTCAGTCTCTGATGTAGAAGAAACCTAATATTGATTCAGGAGTTCTGGCCAATTATAGACGTATATCTAATCTAACATGCATCTCAAAAATTCTAGAGAAAATAGTTGCAGGTCAGTTGTGTGAAAATCTGAACAGAAATGATCTGTTTGAGGAGTTTCAGTCAGGGTTTAGAGCTCAACATAGCACAGAAACAGCACTAGTAAAAGGTACTAATGATATTCTCATGGCCTCTGACAATGGATTTGTGTCTATACTGGTCCTGTTAGACCTCAGTGCTGCATTCAATACAGTTGATCACAATATTTTACAAAGTACTACAGATACTTGAATATGATATTGGGATTACATGAACAGCTTTAAATTGGTTTAACTCATATCTCCTGTATCTGATAGATTCCAGTTTGTAAAGGTAAATAATGAATTTTCTTCATACATCAAAGTTAGTCATGGAGTTCCTCAAGATTCAGTGCTTGGACCAGTACTCTTTACCTTGTATTAGGTAATGTTATTAAACGGCATGGGATACATTTTCATTGTTATTCTGATGATACACAGTCATATTTGTCCATTAAACCCAATGAATCCAATCAGGTAATTAGACTACAAGCGTATCTTAAAGACATAAAAACCTGGATGACCCTTAGTGTTCTGCTTTTAAACTCTGACAAAAGAGCAGTTGTGGTCTTTGGACCTGAGAATCTCAGGACTACCCATATTCCCAAGATGTGTCATAGATTCCATTATCATAATTAATAAATCTCAGAAAGAAATGCTGTTGGTTCACATGCTGTTACAAAGCTCTCAGAGCCAGTAGGTTACTTGTGATTTAGTTTGATCTTCACCCTTGCCACCGCTTTTGGATCAAAAAGACTCTAAAGGCCTCAGTTTGAACTCTGAGACTTCATGAATCAGTTTGACCAAAGGGCAGAGGGAGGGTGAAAAGCCTGTGATTCACTGACCCTCAGGCAGTACTGAATTAAAAACAGGTTTGATTCTGTTATGGACATCACAGCTCATATTATGCGGGTTAAAGATCTATCTTTCAAAAAACTATTTGTTAACACCATTCAGAATTGCAGATGCCTGGACAAATGTTCATTAAAATGGACTGAGGCAAAATGGGAAACTGTTCTCTGCTCAGATGAATCAACAGTGAAATTAGTTTTGAAAACTATGGACACTACAGCTTTTGTACTAAAGCGGAAAAGAGCAATTTTCCTGTTATCAGTGCACAGGTTAAAGAGGGACTAAACTCAAAATTAACTTTTTTTAGCTGATAAACTCCCTAGAATGTGTCTAAAATGTTGTATAGCACTATGTCTGTGTTAATCTTCATATATTTGTGCGTATTAGTTTAAATCGGCAATATTTGGTCTAAAAACGTGTTTACGGTAATCCTACGGGTTGAACAGAGGAATTGCACCTTAATTTTCTTATTGGTCTAGGATTCTCACTGTGACGTGTTTTCTCACTCTGTCGTCACAAAAGTGGTTCAAGCAGAGCCAATCCCCTGCAGAGATGAGAAGGTCCTCGCTGCAGTTCATACCTTATATGGAAGTGGTACATTGCACTCCGGAAAAGTACTGCAACAAAGCATATTATAGTTTTTGGAATGGCACTGGTTATTTGTATATTTTAACTTATTTATTGTAAGAATACTTTTCACTTCATCAAAACTATTTGGTTGTATTTGTTTTCTTATGGTGCGATGGACACGTGATGCATGAATGCCAAGTTGGGGCAGTGGTGGAAGTGCAGGTTTGGGATCCGAAAGACCCAGGTTTGATCCCCGGTCAAAGAATACATTGTGGTATTATTTTCATTTATTTTTTAAGCCTTTTGTTTTGGATAGATCGGGTGAGAATAGATAAATACATCTACATAATTATTCTTTGTTGTTGCTTGTTTTAAGTTGTTTGCTAGAGTTTTAGTTTGTTTTAGTTTGTTGCTAGAGGGGGCGTGAACGCAGCATAACCCCCCCAACTCCTCCCCTCCTTGTCTCTCGACACACCCATTTTGAGGCAGTTTTTGAATCTGGTATGGGGCAGAGCTATATTCTGACAGTTTAAAAGCCTGCATCTCAGATGTTATGGGGGTGCATTAGTGCCTCTGGTATGGAAAGCTATCAATGCAGAAAAGTCAAAGCCAACTTTATTGTCAAAACTGCGATATGTACAGGGCATACACAGGATTGAAATTGCATTTCTCTCAGACCCACGGTGCAACAATAACAATTTAAACATTAAAACATTGAAACATTTAATAAACACAAGCATAAAATGAAATAATAAAAGTGTAATGCTGTCCTGAGTTTTTGCAGAGTAGTATAAAAGTATAAAATAAAATGAAGGTTCTGACATTAACATTTGTAATAAAGTGGCAAAGCAGCATATGAAGTTTATGTACACAGTATGTGTATAAGGTATTTGATATTGGTATAGAGGTAAAGTGACATACGCAATTTGGCTAGTAAAAAAAAAATATATATATATATATCAGCAGTAGTGTGGATATAAAAAGTAGTGTAAATGTAAATGTAAACAGTAGTGATAAATGTAAACAGTAGTGATAAATGTAAACAGTAATGACTATAGACAGTAATGTAATACAAACAGTAGTGCAAATATGAGAAGTATCTACAGGTTTAAGAATGGCACATGTTTCCATCCAGACAACTCTTTTTTCAGAGTCGGTCTTGCATATTTTAGCAAGACTGTACTAAAACACTTACTGTATTCAGTACAACACCATGGCTTTGAACTTGAACAGGAACATGACTTTGTAGTAAAAGAGTCCAGGTGCTGAACTGGCTTGTCTAAAGTTGAGACCTCTCACCAGTACATAATTCCCAACTGACGTCACACTTGCTGCATCCGGGCACTCCTAATTAATTACAGTATGATAAACAAACTGAAAACAACTTTCCCTTTCAGTGAACATGCGTGAAAGATCAATAATTGTTATGTACTGTTTGATTAAAGGTTGTACAAACAAATCAGACAAATTAGTAAAGCAAAGTTTTCATTATATCCCAAAACTGAGAAAGCATGAAAGCAAACGGCATTGAGTGCTGACGTGTGGCTCATCGGCGTCAGTATTAACAGGAAAGATAAGCTGTCTGAAACTGTGAGAATTTACTCCTAAAACTTTATTTGCAGTAAAGAAATTTGCAAGCATCATAAATCAGGTGCCTTGTCAATTTTCTATTGATGTGGTTGCAAACAACACATTATTGTATAATAAATAACTTATGTAAACAACACATTATTATTGTTGTTGTTTTTGATCAGGACATGTTTTTTGACCCCCACATTAAAAAAGTTACCAGGACCGCTTTCCTCCACCTGCGTAACATCACAAATTTAGAAAAATCTTGATCAAAAATGATTCAAACTGGTTCGTGCTTTTATCACATCTAGGCTGGACTATTGCAATTGTTTATTAACGGAGTTTCCAAAATAATCTGTAAAAAAATTTCAGTTAATCCAAAATGCTGCTGCCAGAGTTTTAAACAGAGTTAAAGTAGGAGATCATATCTCTCCAGTTTTATCTCCTCTCCACTGGCTCCCTGTCAAATACAGAATTGAATTCAAAATATTACTTCTAACCTACAAAGCTCTCAACAACCTAGTTCCATCTTAAATTACAGATCTTATTGTTCCATATTTTCCTAAAAGAACACTTTGTTCTCCGACTGCAGGTTTACTTGTGATTCCAAGAGTTTCCAAAAGCAGAATGGGAGGCAGATATTTCAGTTTTCAGGCTCCTCTCTTGTGGAACTACCTTCCAGTTCCCTTATCAGTCAGTCCACTCAGTGCAACATATGACAATGGGAATTGCGCCCCCGCGCGGTTTACCTGAAGTAATACAATCACGCCTTTACGGCATGTGGGCGTCAGCGTCGCCACAGAGGCCCCGCCCTCTTGGTATAAAGACGCGTGCACCCATCCTTCGTCCTCTTTTATGCCCTTCACCTCACTTATAGCTAATTTCGCGGGACTTCTCTGTAGCTACATTGCTCTATCTGAGGTGAGCTCGCTCCCTACTCTGAGCGCACAGAGAAAATTCCTGCGTGTGGCTGGGCTAGCGAAAGCTAGTCCAGCATTTTTTATTTAATCTCAAGTTTTTTTCTTCTCTCTTTGCAGACGGCTTCGCTCGACGGCGCTAACTGCGTCACACCGCTACCCTGCGAACGAGTAGCAGGCTAGCCAGCGAAAGCGACGCGACGAAGGAGACGTCTTTGGACATCATTAGCACAGCTAACAAGCTACAGCTTTCTTAGCCATGGCGCCCGAGAAAGGAAAGCGAAAAGCAAAAAATGCTAAAAAAAAAACAGCAAGCCGGCGAGCTCCAGCTCACGTGCCTGCCTCAGTGGCTGCGGCTACTCCCTCTCGGCGACGGACACCCACGAGGCCTGTCCCGTCTGCCTGGGGATGTTGCACGCTAAAACAGCGCTGGAATCCCCCGACTCCTGCCCGCACTGCAGCCAGGTGTCAGAGTCTGCGAGGAAGCGTTGCGTGGACATCGTGGCCAAGGCCATGGGCGGCACCGCACCAACACATGACCCGGACCTCACAGAACTGCTCATTCCCATGCCGGAGCTCGAGAACATTGATCTGGAGGACAGTGGACTGGTCGAATGGGGGGACAGTATGGACATGGCGGCACCCGTCTGAGACTCGATGGCTGAGTTCGACACACGAGGCCTGATGAATGCAGACGAGCTCTCGCTAACAGCCTCGGGGGAGATTTCGGACAAAGAAGCCGACAACGAGGACGAAGGGGAAGATGACGAGTTTCCCCAGAACCCGATGGCAGCTCTGCCAGAGACAGACGCGTCCATCCCCGCCCTGTTCGAATTGTGCCGCAGGGCGGCGGATGTGCTACAGATTGCCTGGCCAGAACCCCCACCTCGCCAACAGGTTACGAGGTTGGCGGGCACCTACTTCTACGCGAAGTAGCAGTCAGCCATGAGACACAGGATGCCGATTTTCCCTGATTTTCTCACTAAGCTCACCCGCACTTGGGCTGAACCCAGAGCTCCCATGCTTCTGCCGCTCTCTCAGTTCCTCGGCGTTGCCGGAATGGAGGCAGCAGGAATCGCAAACATCCCGCAGATGGAAGACACGCTGGCGGCTCACTTGGCCCCCAGGACGTCGGGAGCAAAACCAACTCTGCCCAGCAAAGCCTGCCGCGCTTTGGCTGCACAGCTTTACAAATGCTACTGAGCCCAGGGCCTCATGGCCCGTGCGTTAAATGCCTCGGCCTTAATGCAGGCATGCCTGGCAGAGAAGCTCCAGGAGCTCCAGGTAACCACAAGTAAGAAGGCGATGACTGACATCCTAGATGAGGCCCGTAGGGCGACTGAATTCGTGCTCCGCATGTTGGGGACAGCGGCCATAGCTCAAGGGAGATGCATGGCTGAAGTGGTCATCGCGCAACGACACCTGTGGCTCACTCTGACGGACCTGCCAGAAGGCCAACGTTTCCCCTTTCTTCACCACCCGATAGAGCCCACGGGACTCTTCGGGGGAGCCCTGGAACGTATCCAAAGCAGGCTGGAACAGCGAAGGAAGCAGGCTGAGTCGCTACGTGAGGGGATGCCGAGAAAGGCCTCCCCCCCCACCCCGAGACACCAGCGGGAGCAGACCCGCGCAACCTCGACACCACTCAGCCACGCGCAGCCCTCCGCAAAAACGGCCAGCTTACGACGGGGAGCAGCGGCAGAGACCCGTAGCAGGTCCATCTCAGGCCGGTCAGTCCTGGAGCAGGAACAGATTTGTTCCTCGTCAAGCGGCTTCGCCTAGGACTTCCTCAGCGAGCTGGGACGGGAGACAGAAGCGGGCCTGACGAACCGGGCCCGCTCCACAATTTTGCAGGTTCGTCTGCCCACGGCGTACGGGAACCAGAACATTTAATCCCAGACTTTATTTGTAAAAGACTACGAAAAGCTGATGACAATTGTTTGTGCTCAAAACAAAATGTTTCTGACATGTGTGTAAATAAGACAAATTTCTGCTCTTTTAAACACAAAAATAAAGTACCAGAAGCACAAATTGCCCTGATTCTTGACTAAAAAACAAACAAAAAAAAACAGGGACAACAACAACCCATTTTTATGAAAACAGTCACTATAAAGGTAGAAGGCAAGCACCCCTCCTCCCTAGTGCAGCATAGGGTGTCAGATCAGATAATGAATCGCAGCGGGACGTCTGGAGTCTGTCTGGAGCAGACAGACTTCTCCAGACAGACTTCACGGCATCCACGTGCGGGCAGGTCAGTTCACTCAGGACAGAGCGGGGGGGGGTCAGACGCTCCCCCGCCCGCACCCACGATGTGCAGGCAGCCCGCAATAAACATGCCTCTCAGGCTCTCAGCACATGCGTAGGCCTGGGGGGCGTGCTTATCAAACATGTGGGTCATGTCAACATTACGTCACGGGCTCCGCCTGCAGTTCAGCAAGCGGCCGCCTCCGTTCACAGGGGTGCTAGAGTCATATATAAATCCAGAATGTGCACACGTCTTGAGGGAGGAAATAACAGTAATGCTGCAGAAAGGTGTGATCCGTGTTGTTCCAAAACGAGAAATAAAAACTGGACACTACAGCAAGTACTTCCTCGTGCCCAAACGAGACCGTACCCTGAGACCGATTCTGGATCTCAAAGCTTTGAACAAGAGAATAACAACTTACAGGTTCAAAATGCTCACGCTGAGGCAAGTTCTCCAGTCTGTGAGACAAGGAGATGACAATTGTACAGTCAACTGGTACAGTCTAGTGCAAGGATGGGCAACAACATGTTTATCCAGATGTCCAAATTGAGACATTTAATTCAACCAAAGGGCTGCATAGATAATTGTTTGTTTTTTTAAAACATAATCTGGAAGACTATTTTCAGGCCTTTCCTTGTTGTCGCACAGTTAGCATAAAATATGCCTCTCCAAAACTATTTAAGAATACAATTCAAACTTTCTGTAAACTACCCGGTAGCTTTGACTATTTATTTGTTATCTTAAATATGGAAACAAGTTTTGCTTTCTAAAGCCTTTAAGGTTCAGTTTAGTTCTGGAAACACAAAAATTTAAAATGAATACAGTACGTATTTAGTCTATCTCCCTCCAAGTGTTCTTGGTGTATTTGTCCAAGATATTTGCTTTAGACTTCCTTGAAATTGATACAATTCAGGTTTTCAAAAACTTATTTAAAGTTGTTTTCTTTTCAGTTAAGGATACTGGGGGCCACATGGCAACTGTCCAAGGGTCCCTTTTGGCCCTCCGGCCATATGTTGCCCACATCGGGTCTAATGTGAACTTCAATGTATTGAAAATATTTGACGCACCATGAAACAAAAAAATCAGACAAAGACCCAAAAGCTGTTACAGAACCCTACATGAGACAAGAATAGGACAACATTCCAAACTTAAAAATGTCTACATTCTTTAACTGTTTTGAATAATGGGCGATCACTTTAAAAAAAGAATGGCAGGTATTTGCAAGTGTGCAGTCTGTGTTTTCAAACCAGGACTACACTCTGTTTTTCCCTTATATAACTGATTTTCTTTGAATTCACTTTATTTTCCCAACAAAATGGGAAATGTTGAAACATAGATGAAAACTTTTGCACAGCACTGCATGTGCAGGGATGTTGACTGCCTCACTAGTCTTATGTTGTTCTGCCATGCTGTTCTGGTTCTAGCTCCCTCACGTGGTGGCAGGTTAGAACTACCGGTATACTATACTGTAAATACTGTATATATATTCTGTGGGTATTTAAAGGTGCAAATTACTAACTACAGTAATTATATGTATCTCATATGGGGTGTGGGAATAACTTAGTGTAATTAACATAATGGTATCTTGGTGGTCAGTGCCAGTCTCGTAATCCTGAGGCCACAGGCTTGAGAAGGACATATGGCTAAAAACAGCTGTCAATTTTTTTGTGCGACAACCAGAAAAGCAAAGCAAAGAAAGTCCCTTAAATTAATTTACTATATGCACCTATGGGCAGTATATTTTCTAAAAAAATAAAAAATAATAAATTCATTAAATGTTAGAGTTGGTACTATCTGTATGTTAGCAAAAATATCTCATGAACATTGACATACTTTATTGAAACCCTCAGAAAGTACTGTACAGTAATCATTTACAACCAGTTAACCTTTGAAGTCAAACAATTTCAGATGAAAATTAATGAAATTCAGTCAACATAAAATGATTATACCTTGTACAGGTATTGCAGCCTACTTTTAGTTACCAGTTTGCTACTTTTAGCTACTATTCTGCCATTTTTAACTTTTAGCTACGGTTCAACTACTTAGGCACGTTTTTAACTTAGCTACAATTCAGCTCTTCTTAACTTTTAGCTACAACTTTGCGTCTTTTATCTGCTGCTTTGATATTGTATGCTGTTCCCTTTCAGTTCGGTCTCTCGGTGCAACATACTTGCTATGGGAAATGTGCCCCCGCGCGATTACCTGAAGGAATACATTCACGCCTTTTACAGCAGGGGGCGTCACCTCGCGCCAGAGGTACCGCCCTTTAGGTACTTAGGCGACTGATGCCCCTCCATCTTCCTCTTTTTTGCCCTTCACCTCGCAAACACCTGAACTACTTCTCTTCGCGGGACTCCTCTGCTGCTCCATCGCTCAACTTGAGGTGAGCTCGCTCCCTGCACAGAGCACACAGAGAATTTTTCCCTGCATACTGCTGGACTGGCGAAAGCTAGCCCAGCACATTTCTATAACCTCAAGGTTTTTTTCTCTCCTCTCTCCTACAGGTTGCTTCGCTCGACGGAGTTATAACTGCGTCACAACCGCTGCCTCGTCTAACACTAGCTTAGCGAGCTAGCCAGCGAAAGCGACACGACGGAGGAGACTCTCGAACAAAGAAGAAAAAGGATTCTGGAAGGTCTCGCTCGCCTTGTCTCGGACATGCCTCCGGAGAAAGGGAAGCGAAAGACTAAACTTCAAAGGAAAGCCAGCGGGACGGCGAGCCCAAACTCGCGCGTCTGTCCCAGCGGCTGTGGATTTTACCTGGCAGCGACGGACACCCACGAGGCCTGTCCAGTCTGCCTAGGTATATTTCATGCAAGACAAGCTCTGGACGCGCCCAACTCTTGCCTACACTGCAGCCAGATGCTGGACGCGGTGCTGCGGCAGCCCGTGGACCTCGTGGCTAAAGCCATGGGAGGTGCAGCTGGTCCACAGGACCCAGACACCACGGAGACCCTCACTCCGATGCCAAAGCTCGAACACATGGCTCTACACGACAGCACGCGCGTCGAATGGGGCGACAGCCCTGACCCGCTTGCTACCATGGGGGACCTAACAGTCGAGTTCGACACCAGAGGCATGATGAATGAAGACGAGATCTCCATCTCAGCCTCGGGCGAATTTTCAGCGGAGGAACCAGAACTCGAGATCGAGGATCCGGGAGAGCACCTCCCTAGGACCTCGATACCTGCACTCCCTGAAACGGACTTCTCCATCCCGGCTCTGTTCGACCTGTGCCACAGAGCGGCAGACACGTTGAACATCCCCTGGCCGGAACCCCCACCTCGCCAACAGGTCACGAGGCTGGCGGGGAACTATTTTTATTCAAAGCAACAGGCTGCAACAAGGCAAAGGATGCCCGTGTTCCCAGACTTCCTCACGGAACTGACCCGCACCTGGCCTCAGCCACGAGCACCCATGCTTCTCCCCCTCTCACAATTCCTCGACGTGGAGGGCATGGATCAGGTGGGAATAGCTAATGCACCTCAGATTGAGGACACGCTAGCGTCCCACCTAGCTCCCAGATCGTCAGGAATAAAGCTGACTCTCCCCAGCAAAGCTTGCAGAGCCTCAGCGTCACTTCTCGAAAAGTGCTACAGAGCTCAAGGACTCGCGGCGCGTGCCATGAACGCGTCAGCGATGATGCAGGTCTACCTTGCAGATAAACTCCAACAACTGCAGGAAACCTCGCGATAAGCAAGCTGCTGCCGAACTACTGGACGAAGCCCACAGAGCTACAGACTTTGTCCTTCGTATGATGGGTACAGCTGCTGTGGCTCAGGGCAGAGGTATGGCGGAAGTGGTCATCGCGCTCCGCCACCTGTGGATGACGCTGACGGATTTACCAGAAGGACAAAAGGTGCCTTTTCTCCACCACTCGATAGAAGCGGAGGGACTTTTTGGCCAGACTTTGGAGCGAATCCAAACCAAGCTGGACCAAAGGCGCAGGCAGGCTGAAGCTCTCAGGGTGGGCATCCCTCGTCGGAGTTTCGCCCCACCCAGAGAGCCCGCTGGAAGCAGACCTGCACAGCCGCGGCACCGCTCGACGACGCGTGCACCACCGCAGAAGCGGACAGCATACGAGGAGGAGCCTCGGCAGAGACCCCCGCCGAACCAACCTCGCTCCGAGCACGCATGGACTAAAAACAGGTTTGTCCCACGCCAAGCGAGCAGGCACAGGGCCTCCTCGGCGAACCGGGACACTCGTCAAAAACGTGCCTGATGAACCAGGTTCACGTTTACTTTTTCGACGACCTCCTGCCCACGTGGTAACAGGAGTGTTCGATCCTTATTCAGACTTTATTTGTAGCAAAGTACAAAAAGCTGATAATCATGTTGCATGCACAAACCATGTTTTTCCTGCTGTGAGTGACATCAAATCATGTATGTCGTTGCACGTAAGCACGAATAAACTCATAAAACAGCACATCCCTGTTTTATTGAAAAAAAAAAACAACAACACACCAACACAAATAAAGTCAACAGTACGGGCCTCTGGCCTGTCAGCCGTCATAAAGGGGGGGCACATCCCCCTCCCTCACGGCTCATGGGATGCTAGCCTATTCAATAGGCCCCAGCAGGGTGCCTTTGAACCTGTTTCCAAAAGGCAGACCCAGAGGCGTCTGTGAACAGACCCTACACCTCTCGCTAAAGCAGGTGGGAAAGGGCACGTGTCCCAGCCCCCGCTCTATTAGGAGCAAGGGGCCGGCTAATACACTAGCCAGACGACCACGTGACATGCTCACACAACAGGAGAGCACGTCAGATGCCCCAAAGCAGACACATTTTTCACACCCTCTGAAAAGCGCCTGTGATCACGCTTCTGTGCGTGTAAAAGGATCGGAGTTGAACCAGGTTTTTCCTCCTGATTTTGAAAGGAAACTGGGCTCCTTATCAACAAATTACCTTGAGTCTGCCAGCTGCAAAGGATCATCCCCACGTTCACATATCGCTGTTGCCCCTTTATTATTCATGAAGGACACACAAAGCTCAAACAGTGGAAGTGCAGCACGTGATTTTCCTCACATGGCTGCATCTACCTTGTCCCCACACGATATCCCACCTGGGGGGACAACAATTAAAGTCAGGAGGTCTGCTCGTTTACAGAAACAGCAGCCCCTCGACCCAACAGAAAAACCTGTTTTGGAGGGAAACAGTAGTTTTCCTACTCCAACTCATTGTAATAAAATTAATAGACTCCATCTGTCTTCAATAAGACTCGATCAGAGAAGTCTGTTAACACATCAACGTGGAGGCCCGCTCCCCAACTTGGTGGACTCTCAAAGTCTCACACAGGGAGTCACAGCCCAGCTGTTTATGCCAGGTTCTGGAATTAATTCCAGCCTGTTAGCCGAAAAGGACAGACTGATGGCGTCGGGTTTGCCTGAGAACGTGGTGATAACTATACAAAATGCCAGTGCCGGGTCAACACAATCTCTATATGCACAGAAATAGCGCATCTTCGAAGCCTGGTGCTCAGAAAGAAATATTATTTCTTATGCTTGCGACCTGGCTCAACTTTTAACCTTCCTTCAGGATTTACTGGAAAAGGGTCATTCCTATTCAACGATTAAGGTGTTCCTTGCAGCTATCTCTGCCTGTCACGAGGGCTGGGGACACAGGACTCCTGGAGCACACCCAATCATAATGAAATATATGAAGGGTGTGCTTCGAACTAGGCCGCCCAGCAGGACCTTGACCCCTGGTTGGGATCTTGGTCTGGTCTTGGGGGCTCTTTGCGACCCACCATTCGAGCCTCTCAGCGAGATTAAGATAAATCTTCTATCTTATAAAACTGCTCTTCTCCTGGCTCTTTTCTCGGCGAAACGCGTGGGTGACCTCCATGCATTATCTGTACACCCAATGTGTACCAGATTCGCCCCTGACGGGTCAAAGGTCACACTAAGGCCTAATCCCGCATATACTCCCAAGGTCCTGACCCTGAACCATAGGAGTCTGGACTTTGATCTCTCCTCCTTTCCACCTGCTCCTGTCCTTACCAAGGAACAGGAAAGGCTACAGGCTCTCTGCCTAGTGAGAGCTTTGCACACCTACATGCAGAGGAGAACCGAATGGAGGAAAACAACCCAACTGTTTGTCTGCTTTGCCGCACCTGCTACAGGAAAGGCCCTATCAAGACAGAGCCTCTCACATTGGGTGACGGAGGCCATCAAGAGGGCTTACGATAGCAAGGGTCAACAAGTGCCCCCTGGAGTCCATGCTCACTCAACCATGGGCTTGGCCACTTCCTGGTCATTGTTCAAGGGCGTGTCAGTTGCAGACATTTGTGTTGTTGCGAGCTGGAGCTCTTTAAACACTTTTGCAAAGTACTACAGTTTGGATGTTACTGCGTGTGATGTCACTCAGCTGTTTTTTCTAATACACAATAGAAAGTAGCTTTGAGATGCCTTCTGGTCAATGGCAGACGTTTTCACACTAACAGGCATTTTACTGAGCATTTCAAGGGCGTGAATGAATTACGTTCACATAGCAAGTATGATGGAGATGTTCAATATTTATCATCTAAAACTAATTACTCTGACCCAATAATTATAACCCAGCTCACTTATATCAAATATTCTCTGTTCCCTTTAAACACTTATATTTGATAGTACAAACATGTTGTTTGCTTTTGTCTTTGATACAGAAAAGACAGTCTTACAGCCTTGACAATGTTTGGATTAGATGTTCTTGTTTGATCAGAACCATGACTTGTTTGTTTTATCTGTAAGACGTCAGAGCTTGTCAAACTCCACCTGCTTCTTGTTTAAATAGCTTGTCATGTCCAGTACAATTCGGAATTGTGCTGAACAATGTATTTGAGACCAAACTAAGTTTCAAAAGACATTAAAAAGCCTTCCCCTTTGCAAAGTTGTTTGTCTGATTTAACACTGTTCTCTTGTTTATCTTGTGTGATTTTTATTAAGGTAACAGGGGTTTAAAATCCCCATCATTATGGTGCCGAAAACCCATTCTCCCAATACCTGCTCCTGATGACCTCTGAACGGAGCGCAGCTGCGAGGCACGGTAAATATGACAGAAAGTCCAGTGATTGGGTTTGTCTCTGGCCGGCTTCCTCTGTCCATTTGGTGCGATCAGGGTCGGGTTGGCGGAGATTTCCAGACATCCACACAGGTCAGCAAGAACGTGAGTGTTGATATGTGTTTGTTGATATGTTGTTTTTAAAACAATTTGATTACAGTAACAGGAACTAGTTCACCCTGAGCCGATGACTTGAAATTTTGAATGAGGTGTCTGCTTTTCGATAACTAGGCGAATTTTGCGCACACGCTAGTTGGCAGAACCAAGATTTCTGTGATTTATAAGCGAGGGCGGCCAAAAATACGCCGAGACCAGAAATGTGAGGCTGGCCGCCAGACCTTAAATTGGACGTTTAGTGTGTCCGGCCAGGCAAGAAGAGAAATTAAGACAAGAACGTTTATTTTTATATTTGACGCGTCATTCTGTTTTTGTTTAGTCCTTTTTTACGTGTATGTTTGTGTTTCTGGAGCCCTGCACCTCTGGTTTTTTTTCTTCCTCCCATTTTCCTCAGTGTGTGCATGTGTAGCTTGGCTCCTGTCTGTTATCTGTTTTCTGTGGGCCTATAAACAATATGTGGTTCTGCTCACGGCCTTGAAGTGCAGCTGCTGCAGCTTGGCAGAACCCCCCCCCACCCATCCTGCAACCCCACACCTCCACCTCCACCCCACCCCTCATCCCCCCTACCTCCCCCCTCCCCCCACCACCACTGTGCCAGCTTGGATTTGGGTTGACTCACTGCAAGTCAGAAATACAGCACTTGGTTTCAGAGTAGAAACTAACAAACCCCCCACCTTCCTCTCCTCCCCCACCTCCTCCCCACTCCCTCTCCACCCCTCCATCCAATCCCCTACCTTCTCCCGTCTGTGTGAATATTTATATTTATTTACTTAAAACAAAAGTATCTGTGCTGACATAGTAGAAACAGCAGAATAATAAAAACTAGAAAGTTCCTGGAGAAACTTTGACGGGGGCTGCCAGGCTACTGCCCGTTAGCAGCCATCCTGAATACAAATGGCTCCAAATGTTAATAGCACATATCACGGAGCCAAATAAAATTCTTGAAATGATAGTAAAGGTGTTTGGGTTCATTTTCAGCTACGATTACACCAAATTTCAACTAAATAGCATTAAAAATGGCTGAATTATGGTGTTTTTTCTTTTTAGCTAAGGCGGCCATCTTGGATTTTTATTTTCGTTTTTTGTACGTGATAGAGAATGTCGTCAGCTACAACCTCACCAAATTTCAGCTCTCTATGTATAAAGATGGCTGAGTTATGGCATTTTTTCTCTTTTAGCTATGGCGGCCATCTTGGATTTTTATTTTTGGTTTCGGTACGTAATACAGAATGTCTTCAGCTACAACCTCACCAAATTTCAGCTCTCTATGTATAAAGATGGCTGAGTTAAAGCCATTTGAATGTAGCTATGGCGGCCATCTTGGATTTTCATTTTTGGTTTCCGTACGTGATAGAGAATGTCTTTAGCTACAACCTCACCAAATTTCAGCTTTCTATGTATAAAGATGGCCGAGTTATAGCCATTTGAAAGTAGCTATGGCGGCCATCTTGGATTTTTGATTTTGATATGGAATTTGATAGGAAACATTGTCAGCTATCACCATACCAAGTTTCAGCTCAATATCACTAAAATTGACCATTTTACAGTATTTTGACTTTTTTGCGTTGTCGGCCATCTTGGAAGTTGGATTTTCAATTGAAATTTATTAGGGATCATTGTCAGCTACCCATTTGCCAAATATAAGTTCCATATCTCAATCAAAATGGCCGCTTCACCTAATTTGCTTGTTTGATTCAAAATGGCAGTCTCACCTAAGTAGCTTGTTTGATTCAAAATGGCCACCTCACCTAAGTAGCTTGTTTGATTCAAAATGGCCGCCTACCTAAGTAGCTTGTTTGATTCAAAATGGCCGCCTCACCTAAGTAGCTTGTTTGATTCAAAATGGCCGCCTCACCTAAGTAACTTGTTTGATTCAAAATGGCCGCCTCACCTAAGCAACTTGTTTGATTCAAAATGGCCACCTCACCTAAGTAACTTGTTAGATTCCAAATGGCCGTCTCACCTAAGTAACTTGTTAGATTCCAAATGGCCGTCTCACCTAAGTAGCTTGTTTGATTCAAAATGGCCGTCTCACCTAAGTAACTTGTTTTATTCCAAATGGCCGTCTCACCTAAGTAACTTGTTAGATTCCAAATGGCCGTCTCACCTAAGTAGCTTGTTTGATTCAAAATGGCCGTCTCACCTAAGTAACTTGTTTTATTCAAAATGGCCACCTCACCTAAGTAACTTGTTAGATTCCAAATGGCCGTCTCACCTAAGTAACTTGTTAGATTCCAAATGGCCGTCTCACCTAAGTAGCTTGTTTGATTCAAAATGGCCGTCTCACCTAAGTAACTTGTTTTATTCCAAATGGCCGTCTCACCTAAGTAACTTGTTAGATTCCAAATGGCCGTCTCACCTAAGTAGCTTGTTTGATTCAAAATGGCCGTCTCACCTAAGTAACTTGTTTTATTCCAAATGGCCGTCTCACCTAAGTAACTTGTTAGATTCCAAATGGCCGTCTCACCTAAGTAGCTTGTTTGATTCCAAATGGCCGTCTCACCTAAGTAACTTGTTTGATTCAAAATGGCCACCTCACCTAAGTAACTTGTTTGATTCAAAATGGCCACCTCACCTAAGTAGCTTGTTTGATTCAAAATGGCCGTCTCACCTAAGTAGCTTGTTTGATTCAAAATGGCCACCTCACCTAAGTAACTTGTTTGATTCAAAATGGCCGACTCACCTAAGTAGCTAGTTTGATTCAAAATGGCCGACTCACCTAAGTAGCTAGTTTGATTCAAAATGGCCGACTCACCTAATTAGCTAGTTTGATTCAAAATGGCCGACTCACCTAATTAGCTAGTTTGATTCAAAATGGCCGACTCACCTAATTAGCTAGTTTGATTCAAAATGGCCGACTCACCTAATTAGCTAGTTTGATTCAAAATGGCCGACTCACCTAATTAGCTAGTTTGATTCAAAATGGCCGACTCACCTAATTAGCTAGTTTGATTCAAAATGGCCGACTCACCTAATTAGCTAGTTTGATTCAAAATGGCCGACTCACCTAATTAGCTAGTTTGATTCAAAATGGCCGACTCACCTAATTAGCTAGTTTGATTCAAAATGGCCGACTCACCTAATTAGCTAGTTTGATTCAAAATGGCCGACTCACCTAATTAGCTAGTTTGATTCAAAATGGCCGACTCACCTAATTAGCTAGTTTGATTCAAAATGGCCGACTCACCTAATTAGCTAGTTTGATTCAAAATGGCCGACTCACCTTATTAGCTAGTTTGATTCAAAATGGCCGTCTCACCTAAGTAGCTTGTGTTTTGAACCTGCCTTGTATATTGCCTTGTATATTGAACCAAGAGGACTTCCGGGAAGATGGCGGACAAGCTAGTCATGCTTCTCTAAGCTCCTTATGAGGTCCCGACTGTAAGTAAATTTATGAAGTAAACTACCAAGAAATATCTAAACCATCAGTACCCAGCTTGAAGCATGAATAAGAACAACAAGTTTAAGTCATCGGATGGCAAGTCTCCGCTTCCTAAGACCTCGGATAAGGATCACGGCTATGCTGTGCCAATGGAGTCTTCTGCTGCAGCTAGCAAACGGGAGCGCGAAGCTAACACCCCGATCGGCACTCCTGAAAAAAAGACTCACATGGAAAAAAGATCAAAAGGTACGCCACAGGAAGAAATGAACACTGAGGCTATTTTGAGCGCTATAAGTGCTTTGGCACAGAAAGTAGATGACCGCATGGAAGAAGTTGGCACACAAATGAAACAGCATAGTGCTATGCTAGCAGCTATTGCTAAGTCGGTTCAGCTCAACTCAGAGGAATTAAAAGAAAGCAAAAAGAAAATAACTGAGTTGGAAAAACAAGTGGATACACTCTCCAATGAGTACACGCAGCTGAAAGAAAGAGTCCTGAATAATGAAAGATATAAAAGACGGTGGTGCCTCCGTTTAAAAGGAAAAAAGGAAAAGTCTACTGAGAACATCCGAGAAGAAGTGGTGGCACTTCTGTGCAAAATTGCACCTGATTTGGCTTCAAAGATGGTCGAAGAGGTTGATGTGGTACACAGAGTGGGTCGGAAGGTGGATAACAGAGACAGACAGATCATCATTCTGTTTGTGAGACGTACCGTGAGAGATGACATCTGGAGGAGAACCAAAACTTCTCCCGTCTGCAAGGAAGCAGGAGTTCGCTTCGCTGAAGATTTGACACCAGAAGATTGGAAAACGAGACAAGCACTTTGGCCTAAAATTGAAAAAGCAAGAAAAGATGGCAAAGCTGCGGGCTTCAGGGGCCCGTTTGGTTTCATCGAAGGCAAACGAATCATGGACAATTCTTCAGCTGGAAACTGAGACTATAGTAGTAATATTATATCACTATTATTATAATATTATCTCACTATTATTATAATAATAATAACTGAGTTATAGTAGTAATTAGCAGGGTATGGTAGTGGTAGTAGTATGGTAGTGGACAGTTCTGTTAATGGACCTCTACCTCAAGGTTTTTTCTTCCACTCTCCTAATCCATTTGTTTATGTGTTTATGTGTTCTATTTTTCAGTTAAAAACAGATTTTTCTTTTATTTCTTTTAACACAAGGGGACTAAAAGACTCACTTAAACGAAAAGCAGTTGTTTTGTTTTGTAAAGGACAACAAGCACACTGCACCTTTTTACAGGAAACTCATTCTGATGCATCTGACACAAAGTTCTGGTCGCAGCAATGGGGAGATAAAATTATCTTCAGTCATGGGACAAATAGATCGTCTGGAGTCGCCATCTGCTTTTTCAGATGTCCGGGTAAGATTCTGAGCCAAAGAGCGGATAAAGATGGACATTGGGTAGCTTGTGTTGTGGAAGTCGATAATGTACCCATAATTTTGTTAAACATTTATGGTTATAATAATGATCAATCTAATAGAAATCTGTTACATCAAATAACGTTGGTTATTGCCTGTATTCACTGGTTATCCCTGGTTATTGCCTGTATTCACTGGTTATCCCTGTATGAGGTGCTGGCTGACGTCTTCACCACCTCACTTTCACTGGAGTCAGTTCCCACCTGCCTGAAGACTGCCACCATCATCCCAGTCCCAAAAAGCTCCACAGTGACTGGTCTGAATGACTATAGACCGGTGGCTCTCACCCCGATAGTCGCTAAATGTTTTGAGAAACTGGTCATGTCCCACATCAAGACAACCGTCAACATCAGCGAGGACCCTCATCAATATGCATACCGCGAGAACCGATCAACAGAGGACGCCATCTCCTCTGTGGTCCACACTGCTCTCACCCACCTGGATCAGAAGGACTCATACGTGCGTCTGCTCTTTGTGGACTTCACATCTGCTTTCAACACCATGATCCCCCAAACTCTGATAGACAAACTATCCACACTTGGACTAAGCCCCTCCATCTGTAACTGGGTACTAGACTTCTTAACAAACAGACCACAGTCCGTGAAGATCCACAACTTCTCCTCCTCCACCATCACCCTCAGCACTGGCTCTCCTCAAGGATGTGTGCTGAGCCCTCTTCTGTTCACTCTGCTCACATATGATTGTACAGCCACACATCCAGGCTGTCATATTGTTAAGTTTGCAGATGATACAGCTGTGGTGGGATGCATCACAGATAATGATGAATCCAGCTACAGACAGGAGGTGGAACATCTGGAGAGCTGGTGCAAAGAGAACAACCTTCACATGAATGTGAAGAAGACGAAGGAGATGATTGTGGACTTCAGAAGGAACAAACACACCCACACCCCACTGTATATAGGTGGATCTGCGGTGGAGGTGGTCTCCAGCTACAAGTACCTGGGTGTACACTTGAATGATAACCTCAGCTGGAGCAATAACACCACCAGCCTGATCAAGAAAGGACATCAAAGACTCTACTTCCTCAGACGGCTGAGACGAGCTGGTCTGAGAAGCTCAGTCCTCACCTCGTTCTACAGGTGTGCAGTGGAGAGCGTCCTGTGCTCCAGCATCAACGTGTGGCATGGAGGCTGCACAGTTGCAGAGAGGAAAGCTCTACAGAGAGTGGTGAAGGCTGCACAGAAGTCTGTGGGAGTCAGTCTCCCCACCATCACAGACATTTACACCTCCAGATGCAGAAAAAGAGCCACCTGCATCATGAAAGACCTCACTCACCCAGCACACTCACTCTTTGCACCACTCCCCTCGGGACGGAGGTTGAGGAGCATCAAATGTAGAACCACTAGACTGAGGAACAGCTTCTACCCTGAGGCTGTCAGACTCATGAATAAATAAATAATAAGAATAAACACTGCAAAATGTCACATCATGTTGATACTGATCTGTTTCTTGTTGCTGCGTTCATCTGTGACCATCTGCTCATAATGACTCATGTTCGTGCTGCTGTTTATAATGATGTTTTTCTACTACATTAGGGCTTAGTGTATTACTAGCTGATGTCTCTCTTAGTTAATCCTAGATGTTATTATTGTTTTTCTCTTGCATTTGTTGTTGGATGTAACTGGGACCCTGTGTACATAATCTCGTTTTCAACACATGTACTACATGCGGTGCAAATGACAATAAATTCTCTCTGACTCTGACTCTGACTTAAATGGACATCATTAACCTCACGCAGACTCTTCCACTGGTACATTTTCATCTTTAAATCACTTCTTGGTCTGCTGCCCTCATACATCTCCTCCTACATGTCTTTGCGTGAGTGCAGCTACAGTGTGCGCTCTCAGGACATGATTACCTGCAGTGTTCCGTCAGTGAGGACTGAACTTGGAAAAAGGGCCTTCTCCTACTCTGCTCCTGCTTCATGGAATATCTTACAAAAAGATCTGAAGCTCTCGACCTTGACTTCTCTAAATGGTTTTCAGAATCTGTTGGAATCCTGGCAAAAACCAATGCAGATTTGTTCCTGTCTTTGATTTTATACGTCTACCTTATAATGTTTTGCTAGTTTTTTGATACTTTGTTAAAAAAAAGAAAAAAAAATCTTTTGTTTTTTTCTCTCTTTTTGTTTTCTATTGTTTATTGTTTGTTTGTTTATTGTTTAATGAAATTCTATCACTGCTGTTCATTGTTCTTTAGTTTTAGCAGGTCGCTTTCGTAAATGAGCCCATGAGGTTCAAAAGATTTACCTGACTAAATAAAGGTTGAATGAATGAATTGCAGAGTTCACTGCCATTTTTCCTACAGATCATATTTTAGTGGGCGGAGATTTCAACGTAGCTCCTGATGAATGGATGGACAGATGGCCTTCACTGAGGGTAAAGGAAACTCTAAATCCTATTCTTAAAGATTTTGTTAATAATACAAAACTGTTGGATGTCTGGAGGGCGCAACACAGTGGAGTCAAACAGTTCACCTGGCATAAGCCTAATGGTCAAAGCAGATCTCGTATAGATTATTGGCTGGTTTCTGCTGCAGTCCTAGAGTGTGTTAAAGAAACAGAGATAGCAAACTGTCCTTTAAGCGATCACTGCATCGTCAACTTAAAACTACAAACACTAAATAGATGTTACAAACCTAATAATAACTGGAAATTCAATGCAAATCTTCTTACAAACTTAGAGTTCTGTCAATTTATTAAGAAACTTATCCTAAATATATCAAATGACAATTCTATTGCGACACCAATTCTTAAATGGGAATACTTAAAATATAGCATTAGAAAGTATTCAATTAAATTTAGTAAAGAATTAAATAAAAAAAGAAAAACAGAAGAGACAATGGTGATTAAAGATCTTATGTCGCTTTATAAAAAACTAAATGGTAAATGGAGCTTATTTGTATAGCGCTTTCCAGCCCCCTGTGAGGGACCCCAAAGCGCTTTACAATACCAACCATCCACCCATTCATACACACATTCATACACTAGTAGCGGTGACTGCCATGCAAGGCGCCTTCCAGTAATACCGGGAGCAACTCGGGGTTAAGTGTCTTGCCCAGGGACACAACGACACATGGTGTGAGTAACCGGGATTCGAACCTCCAACCTTCCGATCGGGGGACGACTGCCATTACCACTACACCACGGCCGCCCGTTATAAAAAACTAAGCTGGAGTAATGAGGATAAAGATGCAATAAACAAATTACAATCTAAATTGGATGAGATTTACATTAATAGGGCAAAAGGCGCTTATGTAAGGTCCAGAGCCAGGTGGATTGAAGAAGGAGAAAAGAATACTGCCTTCTTTTGCAACTTAGAAAAACGTAGACAGGAATATAATGCAATCAATAGTCTTATGATTGATGGAGTGGAATGTTCTGAGACTAAGAAAATAACACAAGAAGTATTTAATTTCTATAGTAATCTTTATACATCTTCACATACAGAACAAGCTACTTCATCTTTTTTTGAAAAAATAAAAAATATGATTCCTGTTATTGATGAGAATTTTAAGAAAATCTGTGATGAGGAGTTAAAAATCTCTGAATTTGATATTGCTATAAAGAGCATGGCGTCTGACCGCGCCCCTGGGCCAGACGGACTTACAGCTAACTTTTATAAACATTTTTGGGAGGAATTAAAACCTCTGTGTTTCCAAGCTGTAGTAGAATGTGTTAAAAGGAAGGAACTCATGGAAACTATGAAACAAGGCGCAATTAAAGATCCACTGACGTGATTTTTCTACTAATCATCAAATTGCTCAAAATATATATATATTTTATCATTTAAATATGTTAGTTTTTGCAAACAAAATGATAAATCACTTTAATTTTGCTTTAAAAGTGATTTTGAACTTCAAGCTGTGTTTAATCGTGGGAAATCCGTTTACACCCGAACGCACCATCTGTGATGTAATGTCCAGAGTTGAGGCAGAGCTCTGAGCTTGTCACGGTGTGCGCAGCTCCACATGAAGGTCAGTCTGATACAGCATCAGACCTAAATTAGATCCTGTTGTTTCTTGTTCCATCACCCAAACTATTTTCTGCTTCCCAAAATGAAGACAAATAGCTCAAATCTTCACCTAGATTGATAAATTAGTCAAGTTTTAAAATGTCCGCTATTGAAGAGACTGGAGCCCTCTGCCTCTCACTCTGGACATTACGTCACAGATGGTGCGTTCAGGTGTAAACGGATTTCCCATGATTAAACACGGCTTGAAGTTCAAAATCACTTTTAAAGCAAAATTAAAGTGATTTATCATTTTGTTTGCAAAAACTAACATATTTAAATGATAAAATATATATATTTTGAGCAATTTGATGAATAGTAGAAAAATCACGTCAGTGGATCTTTAAGCTAATCCCAAAACCTGGTAAAGATAAGAAAAATTTAAATAATCTAAGGCCTATCACATTATTGAATACAGACTATAAGATCCTAACAAAAGTTCTGGCAATGAGATTAAAAACGGGCCTACCTGGTATAATCAGTCAAACTCAATCCGGCTTTCTCAAAGGTAGATCCATCCATAATAATATTCGCCTGGTTCTGGACCTGATTGATTATAGTCACTTAATAAAAGATGATGGTTTTATGTTGTTTTTAGATTTCCACAAAGCATTTGATTCTGTGGAACATCAATTTATTGTTAATACTTTGAGTCATTTTGGATTTGGAAATAATTTTCTCAGTATGATCACAATGTTAAACACTAACATTAATAGCTGTGTGTCTCTACCTCAGGGCACATGCCCCAGATTTAAAGTAGAAAGAGGTATCAGACAAGGATGCAGTATTTCGCCTTTATTATTTATTATAGTCACGGAATTACTATCATTAAAAATTAATAATTCTAATATAGAAGGTTTGGTAATAAATAACCAGAAAATTATCATTAGCCAATTTGCAGATGATACAACCCTCTTCCTAAAAAACAAAGAACAAATTCCTCTAGCTTTAAAGGAAATAGAGTTGTTCTCTCAAGCCTCAGGGCTGCAGCTAAATATAAACAAATGTGAAATTATGAGTATCCATAACTGTTCTGAATCTTCAGTTTCCAATATTCCAGTTAAAAATGAAATAAAGTATTTAGGTATGTTGATTACTAAGTGTGAAGCTACTAGTGTAAGAAAAAATTTACAAGACAACATTGATAAATGTGGCAAAACATTAAATAATTGGCTTCAGAGAGATTTGACGTTGTTTGGTAGAACATTATTAACAAAAACTGAATCCTTATCCAGGTTGACGTATCCTGCATATTCATTAGCCATCCCCCCAAATCTCATTAAACAGATTAACAAAATAAATTTTAACTTTATTTGGAAAAACAAACACCATTACATTAGAAAAAGTGATTTGCTAAAAAATTATGAGGAAGGTGGTATTAAGGCAATTGATTTTGAAATCATGAATGGTACTTTAAAAATTAGATGGCTTCAGTCCCTTCTAAAAAACGGTGATCTTATTTGGTTTGCTATACCGTCATTCATATTTCAGAAAGTAGGAGGTATTGAGTTGTTATTGAAATGTGATTTTGAATTATCTAAACTCCCCCTACAGCTCTCTGCTTTCCATAAACAGGTTTTGTTACAGTGGAAGTTGATGTTCAAACACAATTTCAGCCCTCATAATGTCCCACTATGGAACAACAGAGCAATTCTATGGAGTAGAAAATCTATATTCATAAAAGATTGGTGGAATAAACAAATATGGTCAATCACTCAATTACTAGATGGAAATGGTGAAATTTTAAGTTTGGAGGAATTTAACAGGAAATATGGAATTGTTTGTTCATTAACATTTTATAAGAAAGTATTACGTAGCATCCCTGATGTCCTTTTTCAGTCAATTAAAAACAATTTATCTCATCCCTATATTCCAAGACTCCATAAGATTCAAATTGAGTATGTGGATATTAGGGAAAGTAAATGCAACAACAGGTTTTTAAACCAATATTCAATAAATAACATGTACCCAGGAAGAACAAAAAGCACAGCTCTATTACAAACTTTTAACAATTCTACAAGAGTCAAAATAAGGACAAATTATTTGAGATTTCCGATTCCTCCTAAACTTAAAGAACTACATTTTAAATTTATAAATAACATATATCCTTCAAACCAATTCTTAAAAGAGAGATTTAATTTTAATGTAGAAAATTGTGGTTTTTGTAAGACTCAATTGGAAACAACTAAACATTTGTTTTATGAATGTGAAGAAGTATTGAACTTGTGGAAACAACTTCACAACTTTCTGTCTGCTAAGGGAATAAACTTGGATTTTGTTTCCTTAGAAAATATTCAATTTGGTTTATTCATTAAAGATAAGAACTTAGAATTTATTGTAAATGTTCTGATTATTGTAACAAAATACTATATCCATAAATGTCGATACGCAAAATGCTCCCTTTCTATCAGTGCTCTAAAAAATGATATTTCTTTTTTCAAAATTTGTCTAAAAAAGATGCAGAATGAAAATGCAGTAAAATTATATGAGTTAATGGAAGTTTTTTAGTTTCTAGCCCCCTGATTTGTATGTTTTTTTTATTTATTGTTATTTTTTCTATTTTTCATCTTTTAATTCCCTTTTTTTATTTTTATTTCTTTTTTTATTCTGTGAAGGACTTATTTTAAGTATTATTGAGACTTCTTGAACCTTTGCAATCTGAATGTATTATAGTCTTTAGGAGATGTGATTCTTGTATGAGATATTGACGGTGTTTTTGACATGTTATTGTGAGTTTTGTCATTGTCATTGTTACTTTTGTTTATCACTACAGTAATAAAAAAAAAAAAAGTATATTGAACCAAGATGGCACCCTGATTCAAAATGGCCGCCTTACCTAATGAGCTTGGTTGATTCAAAATGGCCACCTCAACTAATTAGCTAGTTTGATCCAAAATGGCCACCTCATCTAACTAGCTTGTGTATTGAACCTGCCTTGTATATTGAACCAAGATGGTGCCCTATGTTACTCAGTTTCTCTGAAAACTCAAGCCCCATTCATTCCCTATGGGAAATTTAGGATTTTTGTTAGCGAAATATTTCGCCATGGTAACTCCGATTGCTTAGAAAAGTAATAGCACACATCTCTGAGTCGGGCCGGTCGTTTTGATATAACTTTTGTGGGGGTGCACGTTACGGTTCGGGCCGTATTAAAGTTGAAAAAGATAACTTTTTCTGGTGTAGAATAATAAGTGGGCAGTAACCAACTAGTTCCTGGATTTGGAGATTCATTACGTCTTTGTTCGCAAATTACGTTGCCATGGTAACTCGAAATGCCAATAAAAGTAATAGCACACATCAGGGGGCCGAGCCGGTCGTTTTGATATAACTTTTGTGGGGGTAGACATTGTGGTTCGGGCCGCATTAACGGTGAACGACAATGTAGACACACGTTCGAGCACAATAACAATAGGTGGCTTCCATGCATTTACATGCAATGGCAGCCCCCAAATAGATGAATAAAAAAAGAATGACAAGGACTAAAGTTGATGTTAAGAAGTAAATTTTTATTTAAATAATTTTACAAACCAAGAAATTTGATTGACTTGCTTGAAGAATTCTCGGTGGATCTGAGGACACACAAATACAAATTATTACTTTCTTACTTCAGCATTCCATTTAAAACGTGACTGAGAGAGGATTGATTGCAAACATTTCCCATTGTATTTTTCCTGATATTAAGAAAAGTTATAAAAGGTTACATAATTATCTCTGATATACAGGAACTAAAAACTTATGGTTAAATATAAAATAAATATTTAAATACTTTTTTTAAATCATGAATGTAGCCGAATGCTACACAAAGATTTTAGAATTTGATCAATCTTGTTTATAAAATTCTAATCCAAATACTTTAGGTTTTAAAGGCTTAACAACGTTAAAATCGGACGTTTTAACAGTAGGCCTGGCGCTTACACCAGCGGTCCGATTTAATAAAATTTTAGCGAGAAAGACTCCAAATTGTTTCGCTGAACCAAGCGGACAGATCCGTTTTTATCATGAAAATCTAACGGCGAAAGATCCGATTTTACATAATCCACAAATTACGTTTTTTGTCGGAAATGAAAGCTAAGCTAATGCTAACGGAGCCGCCAGCTAAAAGCTTCGTCCGTCCGAAAACAGTGCAAAATGCCGTTATACTGTGAAACCAAACGTTTCTAAATTGTGTTTTCTCTGCAAAAAGAAACTGAGAATTCGCTTACCAATTTTTATCGAAATAGTTCTGTTGAAAAAGCTGAATGATGACGAAGCAAGAATTCAAGAGGCCTTGTTGTCATGAGAACTTTGATACAGTGTTGCCAGATCTCGCGACAGAAGCAAGCGACCAGCCCAAAACAAGCCCAAAACGAGCCCAACTGGCAACCCACCCCATTGTGTAAAACTAAGACCGTTTTTAACCAGTATAAACATACATTTATTATGGCGTTGCATACAAACGGCAAAAATTATGCTAAACACTTTGAAGAACATAGCCACTCTAAAAAATAAAGATACATTTTGCATATTTATACAGATTAATCCCATTAAACCTCTGGGACTCATTTGAGATCTGAATTTTAAACAAAGAGTGATGACAACAATTGACAATAACAACAATAGACATTCATGAAAGCTGCGTACAACTTAGTAAAAATAAACTAAAAATTGAACAGCTAACCATGCTAAGTGTGCGCCCTTTTCTCCCATTTTTTAATTATATATATATATATTTTTTTCCCATATTTCCCCACTTATTGGAGCTAATTTTAGCGTGGTCTTGTCACTAGACGAAGAATAAAGTGCAATGAATAACAAGCCCAAATAAGCGACTTTACGTTCAATGCAAGCCCAAGTAACCACAATAAGCAAAATGGGAAGTAGAGAAAGTATTACCGGTATACTGCATTGAATTACAATTATTGACTATTTAAACTTTTATAATAAGCTTGTTAATTTAAATTAACAACCATAATCAGATCAAAATTAAGTTTAGGCATTTTAGGATAACAAGTCTTAGATAAATTTAGCAGAAATTTATTTTTAGACTTGCCAATAAATTCTGTCTTTTAAAAGTTTAACTAAATTGATAAAACTTTGACACTTATAAAGAATAAAAAAGTATTCTTGTCAAATAGAAGCTTGACTAGATTGTAAGTTGAAATGCTCAGTTTCAATTCATCATTTTAAAACGATTTTTGCATACATTAAAAATGTTTTATCAATTTTAAAAAGCTATTTCTCAGTTAAGTAGATTATAAGAGCTGTTTCCTTTTAAGAGTTATATAATGTAGATAACCGTTGACATTAAATAAAATGTTATTAATATCTTTGATTTAAATAGGTTAAAGAACACACTCTTCCCTGTCAGGTTCTGTCCCTGTCTGTTTTCTTTAGGCTCTGTTTCTTTATGTTATTTTGTGTTCCCCTCCTGCCATATTTTGTTATTCTGAGCTTTGTTTACTGGTTTCTGTGTATCTCATTCAGTCTCTGTCATTTCCCACTCCTCAGTCTGTCTCTCTGTGCTCAGGCCTTCAGCATTAATCATTCACAGCTGGTCCTCATTCTAATCACCCCAGGTGCTCCTCACTGTCTCGTTTGTGTCAGTATATAAACTCTGTGTATTCACTCCTTGAGCACCGGGGCTTTGTCTTTCCACGGTGTATGATCTGCTCATCTCCTCTCCTCTCAGTAAGTGTTTTTGTTCCATCAGCATTATTATTTTTGTTAAATAAATCATTATTCATTTTACATTCGTGAGCCAGTCTGTTTTTCTGCACGTGGGTTCAAACATTAAGCAGCAGATCATGACATTCCCAATAATAAAAATGCTTTATTAGAAGTAACTGTTCAGCAAGTAGGTTAAATATGCACAAGAATCCAGCCAACTCACCAGGAGTAAAAAACACATTTCACTGTTAAAACCTAATTTTGGTGTTGTTTGCATAAATTATGACCATTAATGGCAAAAAGAGGTCTGGTAAATTTGAATGGGAATTAGAATAACATATCGTTTGACCATACAATGCATAATCTTTGACAGCAGTAAGAAGGGTGGTTTTTATTCAAACAAATTGGGGCTGTGTATACAGTAATAATATGGAATATTAAAACGGGAAGTACCACTCACAGACACGCCTTGACTGAATACACATTTTTATTTTAATCAATACTTTTCTATTTAGGACATAATTTGGATCTCAGTTTATAAGTGGGAATTAATTAAAAGGATGCCTCTGTTGAAAATTCACTTTTATGTAAATGAACATTTTAAAATTCCATTGTGCAAACCAGAATTACAGAGGTGACTCTATTCAAGGTAAATGCTTATAGAAAATAATAACATGATTACTTTGAACCTGGTTTGTTAAAGATTTTTACATTTTTCTATTTTCTCATTTTTTTTTCTTAGAAGCAGCCTCACGGTGTTTGTGGAGCAGGAAGCGTAAGTCTGATGGACCTCACGACACTTTGCAGAACACATAGTTAGTAGTACATGCATTTAGGCATTTAGGACCATGTCAAAAACACATGCAGCGTCTGATTTTTTGAATTACAGCTACTGTGGTTATTGATTGGATCGGATCAGATTTAATATTAAGGGCATGTCCAGAACTGGCTCACTGACTTCACCGAGAACACCATGACTGGACTCCCAGGCTGCCCTGCTCAAAATAAACATTTGAGGGGCTTAAACTATGGCACTGAACGAGGGTAGTGCACTGGACTTTTATCCGAGCAAAAGACTGTCCACAAAGACTTTCACAAGGAACTGTCAGAACAAGGTCATCAAACACAAATGACCAGGATATGCGGTCCCGGTGTGAAGGATCGATGATGAACAAAGATCTCACCCAGAAACAAAGATCTCACCCAGAAGCAAAGATCTCACCCAGAAACAAAGATCTCACTGGATGCTGTGACAAGAGGGAGCTGAACAGGTTCTCCAAAAAGACAAAGAGAACAGGTCTTGAAGTCATCCACGCCAACTGTCCAGCAAAAGGTCATGCCCCCCGTATGGATCTGTGAGGATCTGTCAATAATCCTGGTATCGTGTTTCAAAACTGCAGTCTGCTATGATTAATTTTATTTAATGAAACACATTCTCATGATATGGCCTGCTAGACAAGCAAGGCCACAGAATTTGTAGTTTATATTGTACTTATGTGGGTCTGACGACTTATTTTTCCGCTTCCTGTAACTCCGTGATGAAACAGAGATAATGATCCCAGCTCATAACCCTGAAACAAGTTAATATTTATATTTTTTGTTTTTTGCAGATTAAAATTGTGTCTCCACAGGCATTCAATGTTTTGTGGAGCTGAAGAAAGGATAGCAGATTATCCTTGACGGGAGTGCATTTTGGTTGGTCTGGTTTGCCACAAAGGAATTATTGTTAGAACAATTTTTATAGCTTTATGCTTTAAATCTTAGATTGTTATTTATACCATACCACTTTATTTATAGAGCACTTAGGCTGACGAAGGGCCAACCAAGGTGCTGTACAATAGAAACAAGCCAAGCAGACAGGAAAACAAAACAAAAACAAAAACAAAATATATAGAAATAGCAACAGAAACTAGCTAAAATAGTGAACAGTGTATATTACAGAGAGGATCAAAACAAATCACATCATGTTAAAGGTGAAAAGAATAAAAGTGGGTTTTTTAATCGGGACTTAAAGACTGTGAGTGAGGGAGCCTGCCTGACACTCAGTGGCAACTCATTCCTATATATACAATAAGGGAATATTAGGAAGTGTTCCTAGAAATAACTAATAATAATAAAGAATAAATCACTAATAACATTGATGATGGCTCATTAAAGGGAAACAGCTCATACATTAATTAGATCATCAGTTATACAAAAATAACTTTTTAGATTTTTATATTCAACAGCATAGCCATTTAAAGGATCATTTAAGAAGCACGTTGTGCTGTAGGATAAATCAGATAAACCTACAAACCACATTGCTTTTGTACATGGTGTTTAATAAACAGGTACTGTATATGTCATTTAATAAACAGGTATTTATTTTTAACAGATCCATAAAGAAAAAAGATGGGGGACGCACTGGAGTTTGGATCTATTCAAAAGGTTGATTTGAAAGGTTGATTTTGAAATGTGGTGGTTCTATATTTTTAAAACACGACTGACTCTGACTATAGACTGGACTTATTTTGAGCACATGAACCACATGTTTGTATTGTAAATTCTTTATTACTACAGCGCTGTATGTCTATATTTATATGGCTGTATGTCTGTCTATGTATGTCTATATGTATGTATGTATGTCTGTATGTACTTTTCTATTTTGTTGCACGTATGTTTAGACTTTTTCTACAGACTATGAAAAAGTAAAGTATTTTAAGTGAGTATAAACCGTCTCCTGCTACTCACTTACAATGATCATGCTAATTAAGAATAACTTACTAATTAAAAACTAACCTGAAATCAAAGTGAGTGATTACTCATTTTCACTGGAGAATGAAATCATTTGTTGTTGTTGTTTTTTGCCATTAAATACAAATGTTTTAGATAGTAAGAATGGAATTTTATTTTAAGTTTAAAGAAACAATTATTATTATAGCCAATTACAGAATTTAGTTTAAGTTAACAGATTTGACTCACTAAGGAGTTACCCACAGTTTGACCTTCCCCAGACCACAAATGGCTCATGGGATCCAAAGGCCTTAGTTTTATTTGACAATTTGCAAGTTTTTGGTGTCCAGTTCTTCTCTCAAGGGACTCCGGATTTCCAGAGCTCCTTCGGGAGTTGCCAGTGATGCCAGTGAATCCCGCCTTGAAACGAGGTCCTGCTAGGGACGGCTGAAAACGAGGGTGAACGGGACCCCAACAGGTGGTGGAAAGGACGCGTCATCTTCTCGAGAGAAAAAGCAGCAGCTGTTACACCTGAGGCCGGTGCTCCCCTGAAAAAGAAGTTTGGAACAATCGCTGAGCCAGATTTTGAGATGGATCTGGTCAGAGCAAAGCTCCCCACTTTGGCAAGACATGTGGCTTGACTACCTTATGCCACACACAATTCAGGTTTGCGACCTGCTACTGTGCCCGCAATTCATGCCTGAATGGACTAAACACCCAGGAATGGCAGCTGGACAAGACTACATGACACCACACTGTCTGAAGAAGTTAATGATGCCCTCCGCCCACAGGGCGCACAAAAAGCTCTCCCCAAGAAGAAAAAGACCCGCACAGAAACTCACAGAAGAAAAAGACTTGAACAAAAGCTCTCCCCCAGAATGAAATGAACTTATTCCACAGACAAAAGCTTTCCCCCAAGCAGAACTGGACTGATCTCGTAAGCAAAAGCTTTCCCGCAGAAAAACTGGACTTATTCCACACACAAAAACTCCCCCCCCCAGATGAAATGGACTTGTGCCCAACAATTTATGCCACAAACAAATCCCCAAGGAACAGAAAGAACTTGTTCTGAAAACTGGACACTCCCTCCCTTGGGCATACGCTGAACTTGCCCTTGCCCACACCAGAAGAAGATGGATGCTGTGAAGAAGAATGTTTGATCTATTTCATTTTTTAAGTTCAAACCGGTTGTTTTTACTTTCCTGGGCAATAGTTGATATCAAAGAAGTTTCAAACTTATTTTATTTTTGTGCCCATAAAGGGCTATTTTGTTGTGTGTTTGAGAATTATTTCCCACATCTTTGAAAGTGTATAAGTTCTATTTAATTGTTTAACACAACAAATTAGATTGGTTCTTTTTATTTGGTTAAAACAAATTAGATTGGTTCTTTTTTGGTTAAAACAAATTAGATTGGTTCTTTGGTTAAGACAAATTAGATTGGTTCTTTTTATTTTAAAACAAATTAAATAGCTTATTTCTTTTATTTGTTTAACACAAATAGATTAGTTCTTTTTATATATATATATATATATATTTTAAAATATATATATATATATGTTTCTTCTCAAAAGTTCTATTTCTTTGGAAAAACTTGGTTTTTGTGGGTAAATAGACTAATCCCTGCTAGATATATTATTCCTTTTAAAACTTTGACATAAGCCATGAAATAAGACCATACTCATTGCAAAATTCTCCTCAAATCTTTATTTCTCTCAAACATTGAAATAAGTCATGAAATATGACAATCAACAGAGTTCTCCAAAACTTTATAATCTCTCAAACCATCCTAAAAAGGTGATCCTGCGTTGTTAGGGCGTTACTGTGGAGGCACGGGACGGTGGTGTGAGTTTTTGCCTCTAATTAGAAATTCGGCCTCAGGGGTTGTTTTCCATACCACTCACATAATTGATAATGATCAGTTTATATATGATAAAGAGGATGGGATGATGGAGATGTTCAATATTTATCATCTAAAACTAATTACTCTGACCCAATAATTATAACCCAGCTCACTTATATCAAATATTCTCTGTTCCCTTTAAACACTTATGATGGAGATGTTCAATATTTATCATCTAAAACTAATTACTCTGACCCAATAATTATAACCCAGCTCACTTATATCAAATATTCTCTGTTCCCTTTAAACACTTATATTTGATAGTACAAACATGTTGTTTGCTTTTCTCCTTGATACAGAAAAGACAGTCTTCTAGCCTTGACAATGTTTGGATTAGATGTTCTTGTTTGATCAGAACCATGACTTGTTTGTTTTATCTGTAAGACGTCAGAGCTTGTCAAACTCCACCTGCTTCTTGTTTAAATAGCTTGTCATGTCCAGTACAATTCGGAATTGTGCTGAACAATGTATTTGAGATCAAACTACCGTATTTTTCGGTGTATAGGTCGCGCATTTTTATGGTTTTTTTCAAGGCCTGCGACCTATACACCGGTGCGACCTATTTATGGATTTTTTTTTTCATATTTTTAGACCAATTTTTGGCTGAGTTATGGCCCTTTTTCCCTGTTGCATAAAATGGTGCAGTACCAGTTTCGGCCACCAGGGGGCAGTGCAAGTGCAGTACCAGTTTCGGCCGCTATGATCGCTAAAGAGGCCTGTACCGGTATTCTGCTTTATTTACAGATTTATTTGGGTGTAGCGGTAACTGTCAAAGTGCATTCCAATCAGCTGCACCTCCAGATGCTGCATCTTTCAGCTCACAGTCAGCTGCACCTCCAGATGCTGCATATTTCAGCTCACAGTCAGCTGCACCTCCAGATGTTGCATATTTCAGCTCACAGTCAGCTGCACCTCCAGATGTTGCATATTTCAGCTCACAGTCAGCTGCACCTCCAGATGTTGCATATTTCAGCTCACAGTCAGCTGCACCTCCAGATGTTGCATATTTCAGCTCACAGTCAGCTGCACCTCCAGATGTTGCATATTTCAGCTCACAGTCAGCTGCACCTCCAGATGCTGCATCTTTCAGCTCACAGTCAGCTGCACCTCCAGATGTTGCATATTTCAGCTCACAGTCAGCTGCACCTCCAGATGCTGCATCTTTCAGCTCACAGTCAGCTGCACCTCCAGATGTTGCATATTTCAGCTCACAGTCAGCTGCACCTCCAGATGTTGCATATTTCAGCTCACAGTCAGCTGCACCTCCAGATGCTGCATCTTTCAGCTCACAGTCAGCTGCACCTCCAGATGTTGCATATTTCAGCTCACAGTCAGCTGCACCTCCAGATGTTGCATATTTCAGCTCACAGTCAGCTGCACCTCCAGATGTTGCATATTTCAGCTCACAGTCAGCTGCACCTCCAGATGTTGCATATTTCAGCTCACAGTCAGCTGCACCTCCAGATGTTGCATATTTCAGCTCACAGTCAGCTGCACCTCCAGATGTTGCATATTTCAGCTCACAGTCAGCTGCACCTCCAGATGTTGCATATTTCAGCTCACAGTCAGCTGCACCTCCAGATGCTGCATCTTTCAGCTCACAGTCAGCTCCACCTCCAGATGCTCCAGATGCTGCAGCTATCCTGGTTTCCACAGCAACTGCAACTCTGAGCAGATCACCTTCAGCTGCAACTGATTTGTCATTTATTAACAAAAATTAAAGTGAGACACAGTCTTACAAAAAAGGCAGCCAACAAACATTTTTTTAGGAGTCTGTAGTTTAATTTTAATGATGTTGGTGGTATTTACATTTTGAAATAAGCTGATTTGTAAAAATGTATTGACAAAAATTAAAGTGAGACATAGTCTTACAAAAATGGCAGCTAACAAATGTACCGTAGGTGCGACCTAGGTGCGACCTATACACCGGTGCGACCGGTGCAACCTATACACCGGTGCAACCTATTTATGGATTTTTCCAGTTTATTGATAAATATTGGGCACTGCGACCTATGCACAGGTGCGACCTATACACCAGAAAATACGGTAAGTTTCAAAAGACATTAAAAAGCCTTCCCTTTTGCAAAGTGGTTTGTCTGATTTAACACTGTTCTCTTGTTTATCTTGTGTGGTTTTTATTAAGGTAACAGGGGTTTAAAATCCCCATCAACTGATTTATTTTATTAATTTGAATCAAGACACAAATTAAATCGCAAGAGACTCTCTTATTCTTTTTCTTTGTGCTAATTCAAATATACTCAATGCATAAACTTGTGTTATTCGTATGAGCAGTG
>JBBPBX010015077.1:0-23657 GCA_038048925.1 Garcialebias charrua
AGCGGAAGAAGATGGATGGATGGATGGATGGATGGATGGACGGATGGATGGATGGATGGATGGATGGATGGATGGATGGATGGATGGATGGATGGATGGATGGAATGCTGAATTATTTTGTGATTTTCAGTGGCCATGAATTGTTCTACAGACACGTTTCCTTTTAAATGCAAAACGCTGTTTGCTGGTCCATCGTTATGGGTAATTCAACTACTTACCAAAAATAACAAACTACAAGCTTGTCAAACTTTAATTAAAAGGAATATTTATCAGATAACAAAATCAGGCGTGACAACATGATCCCAGTTGGTCATAGCTTTTTTCATTTGTTTATTCTCAACGTCATCTCAAAATTAAATAAATAAATAAAAAACTCGTGTAATTAATATAAAACAAAAGTATCAATTATCTGAAAATTTATCAGAAATTTCATGTTGTGTGTTGTCAAAATGAGAAACTAGTTATTTTGATAAACCTGCAAAAAAATACCATTAAAATACTGTACAACTAAATTTTATATTATTTTTGTCAAAAAGTATTTAATCAATTTTGATTAAAAAACAAACAAACTTTTATTCAGGATTTCTTTCTAGTGAGAACACTGCTGCAAAAATAAGATTTCCTTATAGGTCTTCTGGGATGTTCTCATTAAAAAGTGATGCAATTGTCACGTTCAGCACATTTTTGTTCACAGTTTGGTGTTAGGCCGTGCTGCGCTCTTGCATTTATGTTCAAAAACTCATTTAAAAGGTCTTCAGCTGATCCAGAATGCTGCTGCCAGAGTTTTAATGGGAGTTAGTAGGAGAGATCATATCTTTCCAGTTTTAGCTTCTCTTCATTGGCCCCCTGTCAAATCCAAAATTTAACTCAAAATCTTACTTCTAACCTACAAAGCTCTCAACAACCTTGCTCCATCTTATATTACGATCTTATTGTTCCATATTTTCCTAACGGAGCACTTCGCTCTCATACTGCAGGTTTACTTGCGGTTACTAGTTTCCAAAAGCAGAATGGGAGGCAGAACGTTCAGTTATCAGGCTCCTCTCTTGATGTCTCAACTTCCAGTTTCTGTTTGTGAGGCTGACACATTGTCTACTTTTAAAATTAGGCTAAAGACTTTCCTTTTTGATAAATCCTATAGCTAGGGTTAACTTGACTCATGAATAAATAACCAGAATAATCAATGTGAAATATCACATCATGTTGCTGCTGATCTGTTGTCATGTTGCTGTGTTCATTCGTGCCCATCTGCTCACACAGAATCATGTTCGTGCTGTTGTTTGGAGTAAAGTTTTTCTATGATATTAGTGCTTAGTATCAAAGTCAAGTCAAAGTCAAAGTCAACTTTATTGTCAGATCTGCAATATTTACTGTACAGGACATACACAGGACCGAAATTGCGTTTCTCTCAGTCCCTCGGTGCAACAGTAAACATCTAAACATTGAAACACTGAAACATATAATAATAGACATAAGCATAAAATAGTAAAACTAACACTGTCCTGAGTTTTTTGCATAGTGGTATAAGAGTATGAAAATTTACACCAACTCTAAAACTAAAACATTAAACATTTAATGAACATAATACTGTCCTGAGTTTTTGCATACTAGTATAAAAAAAAGAGTATAAAAAGTATAACTAAAATAAACTAAAGGTTTCTAGCATTGACATTTGCAAAGTGGCAAAGCAGCGTATGAGTTAATGTACACAGTATATGTATGAGGTAGTAGTTGATGTTGTTATAGAGGCAAAAAGTGGCATATGCAGTAAGGCACATTGGGCATCCCTAAATAAGACCGTTCAGAGCACACTGTATATGTATCAGCAGTGGTGTAGATATTAGAGTAGTGTAAATGTAAACAGTAGTAATTACATGTATATTTGTATGTATATTTTTAGTTGATGTTTTTCTTAGTTCATATCTTAGATGTTACTACTGTTCTTCTCTTACATTTTATTGTTGGATGTAACTGGGACCCTGTGTACATAATCTCGTTTCATCACATGTACCACACGCGGTGCAAATGATAATAAAGATTCTCTGACTCTGAACTTGGGATTCCTGAGCTATCCTTTAGTTATGGTGCTATAGGCTTAGACTGCTGGAGGATAAACTGACCACATTTCCTCACTCTGCTGCCGTCTTTACTTGTTTTACTCTACCTGTTTGTGTTTGAACCTCTGCTGGAGGTTTCTTCCTGTTAAAAGGGAGTTTTTCCTTTCCACTGTTGCCAGTGTGCTCGCTCAGGAAGGAAGACTGTGTCGAAGTGAAGATTCAATGCAATCTACTTGTTTCTTTAGATAGATAACTTGTAGGTATTTGTAATGTATATAAATGTTTTTGTACAGTGTCCTGAGATGACTTTTGTCGTAACTTGATGCTACATAAATAAAATGAATTGAACTTGTGATGAGACTGGAGACTTTATAAATGTTGTACTGATAAACTTTGTTCAAATAGACACTCTGACAATCTTAGATTAGACAGATTATGCTCCTTTGAACCGTCTCATTCATGAGATGTTTTGCTTTGTTATAAATTGATATAAATCAACAAGCTGGATCTTAATCTTTGTGCTATGACAACCTTCTAAAATTAGGTTACAACTTCTGAACTTTTCAGTTTTAATTACAGACATGCATGCAAAACTCACCTGGATCAACAGCCTGCACCCTCACAGGGGAATCAGAGCAGATGGTAAATCCATATCCATCCTTTCCTCGAAGGATTGTGACCTACAAAACACAAAGTCATTTACTTATTTCTTTACACATTGTACATGTACTCTTCAACCTGATAACTCAAAAAACTGGCAAAACAACCAGCTTCCTTCCTGCTGGATGATGAAGTAGATTTGTATTCTGCTCTGACTTCCTATTAAAACTGTCTTGACAGCAGTTTCCCAGAGAATACAATTAGCTGAATTAGTAGAAAGATCAGCTCCAGAGGGAAGAGTCACTCTTTGTTTAATAGTTGGAGGAACGCTGGAGAAAATCTGGGAACCAAAATGTAAACATGCTGTTAATAATGTGCACATTGTTAAATCCAGACTGTGCAATCTCCAAGCTCAAAATGTGTCACAGAACAAAACAAAAACAATAACATGTGAAAATTTAAAGGTGACCTTTGGGAAACTTGGTCTAAAAAGTTAATAAAAACCAACATAAAAGCTGGATGTGTATGTTTGTGTTGCATTTTTTTTTAACTTGTTGTTTTTTTGCTTAAAAATGTCCAGAAAAACATGCACCAAATCATAAAATACCAATATGAAAAGTTTGAAACAATGATTATTGGTGAGGTTGCCTCTCTAAGTTTTTGTACATAGTAAAAGTTTTAGGTTTTAATCCGGTTCCATTAGGGCAAATAACATGAGTGAGAACACTGACAATAAGGATTTACTACAATGCAATGTCCCATTAGAGGATGTTCAAATACACAACAAAATAAAAACCACAGTATTTATGAGTTCATAACCACACACACACACAACTCTACACACACGTAGACACAGTTCTGGTAGCTCATTTCTATTGTTCCTCTTTCTCTTGCCAAACAACTAGTGCCTGCCTGAGCCAAAGTCAACAGAGCTCCATTCAAAACAGTTCACTTTCCATCTCATCTGCTGAAAACCACACACTCATAAAACACAGACCTTCACAGTTTTTCTTAGTTTTTTTTTCTCTACTGCAGAGCAAAACTGCATGTGAATAGTACTAAATTGAAAAGTCTGCCTACAAGTGGGGCACAGCAGCTTCAGGGAAATATTCTGAGGCCTGAAGCTTGCGATGACCCTAAAATGTTGAGTATAATTGTGGCTCCTTATAGTCCACTGACTTTATGTGCCCTGTATTACAATTTTTTGTCTCTGTTTCCATCTTCCACCAAACTCTTACTGCTTGAAGAAGAATTATAGGGCTACAATGAGACAGATAACTGTGGCACCTGCTATAAAAATGCACACACACACTACACACCACTTATGTTGAATTGGAATATTACCAGTCAAAATACTGGATCTATATACACAGTGTGATTATAAATGACATGCAGCAGAGTAAACTCTTTCCTCTGAGGCAGAAGAAACACTGTCACGCACAAACTGGCGTTTTTAGTCATCTAAGAAAGTGCACATTTGAATCAATTTAGAGCAAGCTGGATGTTTTACAAAAATGGTAACTGAGAGAAAAAGATATAATACAAAATTATCTAAGGAGACAACAGTTAAAATGCTGATTATAAACAAGGATAAAATATTGGCAAGATAGAAGTGGAGTTTTAAGCAGGAGAGGACAAACCACAAACTGCTGTGAAACTGTTTCACAGTGAAGTTTGACGTGTTTTTAAAAGAAAACACAAAATGTGGCTTAATGTGATGCACATAAATGTTCACCGGTGCGTTTTTCTTTTTGTATTTGTGTGCCTTTTATCAAAAGACTCACACCGAAAACAAAGTTACCAAATTTGAACTCAAATTTGATTCAGATTCAGTACGCAGAGCCTTTTACGTCGAAGCACGTCATTATTATTAACTTTACTAAATGTAAGAAAGTTCATTCTCAATGTATTTTTATTATTTTGCATTTTATAATCTTTATGTATTTTATATTTCAATTTGTCGCTGATAATGTTTGATCTGTATTACACTGTATTGGTTTGTTAAGTGTCCTTGGGTGTCCTGAAAGGCGCTTTTAAATAAAATGATTATTATTATTATTATTATTATTATTATTATTATTATGTTTGGTCCATCTGAACTGATCAGCTTCAGGACCAGTTTTTATTTCTAAATGGGACTAATAAAGCGTATGAAGGTTCTTTTGTTGCTGCATTAATCACAAGACAAATTACTGAATAAATGACAAATCCATGCATAATATTGCCTGCATGGATTAATCAAACATTAGATTTTAACTTTCTTGTGAATTAATTTAGATGTAATTTAAAAAAACAAACAAATATGAAGCTCATGCTCACACGTTTGTAGCTGTGCTTCCTCATTTTGGATGTGACTGTATAAAGGGAGGAGTAGGTCTTAATTTGGTGATTATAGAGCATGTCTTATCTACTTTCCAGCAGCGCAGGAAAGGCTAACATTAACTGCTGACAGTTGAATACAGACTAAATGAACCCACCAGGCAAAGTCATTATTCTGTACATGATTAGACAATGTTATCAAAGTGAGTATTTACAGCGACTATAACGGTAAAACACCCAGAAATACCTCTGACTGACGTGTCAATCTCTATTTACAGTATGTCATAGGCTCAATATTATTTTGAACATTTCACTGCAAATTTAGCTGCAAATATAAACCTGTTCATGTTTTTCACAAAGTATATTCCTATTTGTGCAGGTTCAGCATTAATAAAAAGTGTTGTATATGAGGAAGGTGGCGTCAGTTTTTATATTTTCAAAATTTGCCCATTTCTCCTCGCTCCCTCCTTCACATCCTTCTTTCACAATGGAAATATTAAATAATTTAAGATAGCAGAGACTTGGTTCTCTGCTTTTAAAAGAAATATTATAAAATCTCCTGCATTTGCCCATAGAAAGACCATAAAAAGTGCATTTTCTTCTACATAGTAATAAAAGCATGCACGCGTGTGTTAAGTGGTGTGACAGATTGAAACTAAACTTTTAATGAAGCTTTTAACAACAGCCACTCCTCGGCCTGCTTTCATACGTTTCTCCCTCTTTTTGTCTCCTTTTTCCAAACACACCTGAGGCAGCCTGCATCCAATGCAAAGGTGACACAGCCCGTGGATGGTGTGCATCACACCTCCACCTTCTCTTCCTCCACCCTCCCCAGCGTTCAAGTCTGCAGCCAGCACGCACACACTTCGCCGATGGCTTTCCACCTGGTTGCCCCCTCTGCAGCCCGAGTATCGCCACAGCTTCCTCTGTGCAGCTGAGTTTGTTCTCCTGTGCTCTGACAGCTGGGGGGACTTCAGGGTGTTGTGAATCATCTCTACAGTGACAGCTGTCCAAAAGGTAGATGGGGGAGATGCGTCCGTCCTGAAGTATCCAGGTGACAGTCCAGTTGGATGTTCCTCAGCTTTCTGAACAAACAGGTCATGAACAACTTGACTGGTCCGTTGAGATTTACTTTCGGTAACTTCTCTGTATCAACTTTGCCCAAAAGGATTCATCTTCAGTTTTCCGGAAATGATCACTTCTATTGCCCTTCAAATGCACCTTCAAGCTTCAACTCCGATCCTCAATGCACATGCGAGCTCATCAAATAGCTGCAGCGTCCAAAAGTCCATTTACAGTCCTGCTGCAACATTGCTCAAACCCTCCATCCTTCACTTCCCTGTCTCCTTTCTGCTTCCTTCTTCTTGCATTTGTCTTGTGACACAGTGTCAGCGCGCCTTGATGTGCGTCCCCAACAGCAGCAGCTGCAGTAGTGCCTGAGCTGTGAGAGCGTGTGGTGGCGTCACGCAGGCGAGACTGGCTCTGGCTCGGCCGGTGGAGGCCACACTGTAGCTCCTGGCAGGGGCGCTCATGGGAACTCTTCAACAGACGAAGAATAGGAGGAAGTGCCTCCAACCCTCCCCCCCACCACCACCTCCCACAATCCCTCTAAACACACACACATCCACACACATGCACTTATGCATACCTCACCATCCTACAACCAGAACAACTTTGTGTGTCTGTCCGCGATAAGACCAGTTGGCTTCCTGAATCCTCGCCATGAAGCTGCGAGAGGTGTTGTAGCTCCAACATAGGTGGCACAAGTGCAACACGTATGAAGAAAATAATCAAAAGTAGGACTTTGATCGGAAACGTGGGAATGATCAGAGTTTGTAAATGTGCAACGGCAGAGTAAACATTTTCTTGATGGCGTTTGGCTCCAACAGATTTTACGAACAGTTTTTTCTAACCCAAGTCAATGACTCAAGTGCCGACTTGTATAGGAGCTCACTTCGCTCTCACACACGTCACACCTCATCACACTCTTTCCAGCGTAGTTCCCATACTGTTCGCACTACGTTCAGACATTATTCTTGTTTGTTATGTTTTCTACTTCCACATTTCCTCCGCTTTTCCTTTCAGCTGTTCTCTCCCACCTCAAACCACTCAGTGCGGAAACTCACAGGTCTGTGAACTCTTAAAAAATCCCACCGCCACCCCCTCCGCTCTCCCAGTTATACAAACAATACTTTAGTTTGTTTTGTTTTGAATATCCATATGTCTGGGACAGTGGATTCCTGAAAATAATAAACACCTCAATGGCAGTGCAAAAAAAAAGCCTGAGTGTTTAATTACCAATACAGCAGTGGCCTGTCTAACCCTCGGCATGCTCATTAATTCCCCACTTTCACGTTAATTGCTCAGACGTCTGGCTCATGGGATGAGACATAGAAAAGTGACAGAAGAGCAATGGTGCACTTGTTTGTACAATGTTAATAAAGTGGCAGAAAACCCCATTGTTTTAAGATTCCTTAAAGCTTCTCCCTATTTGCCTTTTCAAAAAGTGAGGGTTACCCATCAAGCACACAAAAACACTTTTCCCCCACTTTCACGCTGTGCCATTCACCGCTAAATGGGCAGAAGGATGGATTAGAAGAAGAAAAACAAGTACTGGACAGAGGAGTGAAAGAAGAGTTTTGAAAAGCTTGTCTAGAAGCCAGACAAGACCAATCTGTTTTTTGAGCAGTGTGGGATCTTTCTCTTACTTTGTGTGTCTCTGTCGCTCTCTTTCTGACCTGAATAAACAACTATCAAAGGAAGAGGTCTGTTCTGAGCCAGTGAACAGACAAGATGGGGCTAAGGCCAAGTTCAGGATCACAGCTCACTTAAAATGTTAACAGGGGAAGCAAAGAATGCGCAGTCATATTAATGCAACAGTTACAAAACCGTTGTGACATTGTGTATACTATTGAATGAGAAAATTTGGATAACATCTACTTGTATCATAGATAGGAGAAAGTTCTGGACTTGCATTGAAATTTTAGGATGAATGGTGGCTATATCATAGTTTATGTTTCAAGATAAAATTTTATGCCTTCTTTTCTTTATTTTTGGCAATTTCTTCTAATACAAAGTGACTTAATGATAAGTTAATCTCATATTCTGATGCTATAACAATTAGTTTAGTTTTTCAAGTTCTGACTGAATGTACTTTAAGGGTCTTAAATTAGTACAGTGACTACAGATTACAATGATTGAAAAGGACTTTGTCATTTAGGTTCATATTATTAAACAAAAACAAACAACAGTAGTATTTTTGCTATACCAAATTCCATGCTCAATAATCATCCAACAATATTCAGTCAGGTCATCTGACGGTTTCTTTTTGTGTTTTGCTGAAACCTTTCGTCTTTTAATAGTGTTTTTCTTATGTTCAGGCAGCCAAAATTAGTCCAACGACGCCCCCACCTCCCCTTTTTTTTTTCTTATGTACCATATGTACCGTACCGGTATTTCAGGTTTGAACACCCATGACTCCAAAGTATTTGATACAAATATCTAAAACATCTAAGGCAGGGGTCTGCAACCTTTACCATCAAAAGAGCCGTTTCTGCCCCTTTGTTCATTAAATTAAAGATGTCCGGAGCCACAGTACCTACAACTGGGATTCTCAACTGGTGGCCCACAGACCACTTTAAGTTTGTTGGAGAGCGTTTTTCTGGACAGTAGGGGTGATTTTAAAAAACAAAAATATCTAATGATTTTTAACATTTATCGATACGTTTACACTTTAAGACAAAATAAAAGAGGAGATTCTTGTAAAAAAGGGGGAAAAAGTACATTTCTAAAAACTAAAACAATATGCATTCTTGTGTGATTTTTTTTTAATTGTAGAAAAATTACATATCCTACTTTGAAGAAATAAAGCATAAAGTGAAAGTGAGTATGTTTTACTCCTTGTAATGTTTCTGGTAATCATATACAGGTAGTCCCCGACTTACGAACGAGTTACGTTCCTACGCGCCGTTGTAACTCGAAAACCATCGTAAGTCGGAAAATACGTCCAAACGGCACCTCATACGTACAGTACTGTATTTTACCAAGCACTTAGCCTATCCTAACACATTACCCTACATAACAATCATAAAACATATACATTCGGAGCCATAATGAAGGGAAAAAAGAGTTAATAACCTACTGGAATGCTGGTGAAGCCTTCCTCCGCCTGTTAGCATGTTAGCTCATTGCTAAGCTGTAGCCTCTCTGCCTCGTAAACCTCCGGTCCAAACAAAGGTCTCCTGTACAGTACTTTTCTACGCGCGGTCCAGAGTTTTACAGTAAGGTCTGTTAGCATGTTAGCCCCTCCTAACCTCCTCTGCCCTGGTCTGCCTGTAAACAATGAGGTCTCCTGTAATTTTCAGCTGTAATCCTCCGCACGTGGCTGCTAAGGTACACTCTCCCCCCTCCCTCCTGTAAATTTCCACCTCCGCGGAGTTTCTGTACCGTATTTTTTGGTGTAAAGGTGCATAAACCGTGTAACTCGGAACAATGCTTTTTCAATGGGAGGGCATTCGTAACCGCGAAACGTCGTAAGTCGAGGCCGTCGTAAGTTGAGGACTACCTGTATTTGCAAAATAAATTATAGAAAACTGCTTATACTAGCCCTTTTAGTTGTTATAATAACCAATCAAATTCAGTTTTATGTCAGTTTTGGTCAAAGATTGAAAGAGCTGCTGCAGAGAGACAAAAGAGCCGCAGGTTGCAGATCCCTGATCTAAGGTATATTAAAATGTTTCTTACAAGGTAAGTGAACTAATAGTGTAATACAGTATCTTTAAAAGCTTTAATGAGTAGATTTGTAGGGATGTTCACACTGAGTGCCAGTGTCCAACAATCCTTCATAACAGTCTGATGAATTACCAGTAAGCACATCTGTTCCTGCAATTAAAATGATGGATGTTCAGGTTTTTTTTTAAAGTCTGTATAGTTGTTTATTGACCAACAATCTGTAAGAGGCTGTAATAACTTGTTCCCTATGACTGCAAAAAAAAAATCCCAACTTACCGTAACAATGCACATAGTGTAATTTTTAACAAAAAATTATGCATGATCTGGTTCTTTTAACACAAAAGTCCCATTAGGATTCTTTTGAGGGGAACATGAAAGTCTATTAAAAATCTTTGTAGCAGTCAAGTTATTTCCGTCTGGATCAAAGCTGTGCACACACTCGCTGACAGACCAATACTGCCATCTCTAGAGCAAATTTCAAACTGATTGGGATGACGTTCTTTCCAAAATCTTGATTTGATCGATAAGACACACACACACAAACACTAACACAGAGGTGGGTAAAATGAGTCTCCTCCTTCCAAATGAATCGTTGCTGTCCCTCCAATTAGATAAACCCTGTGTATGAATCAGTTTTAGTTTTAATACACTCCTTTACATCAAAAGAAGGTGCATAATAAAAGGGCTAAGAATATAAATGGCATGATTGAACGAGCATATTCCAAAATACTAAAGATTAAATAACAACGCTAAAACCATTTGTTTACCTCCAATCCCAAGGTACAAGATACTAAATCAAAACTTCCAGTCCTCTGTTCATCCTTCCTTCTCATGTTTATGGCATCAGACCGAAATGCCAGACCCATTTCCACACAGGCAGCACAGCAGCTAATGGCAGCTAACAAGCAAAGTCATGATAAGAAACCATTGTTAATATTCTCAAATTTTCTGCTCCTTGTCAACAAAATGAGGAGGCTGGTACTTTTCTTGACTTCTAAAGGTATTGGAATATCACAAAATCAAATATATGATTATAGTGGGAAAAATTATGTCAAGAAATTGGTTTACTTTTATTTAAAGAATATGGCTGGCATTATAGTTAAAATGTTATCTTGAGCCAAAGTAACGTTAATAACGTTTTTGATCAAAGCTTGAATTTTTAAAAAAATATATGTTTTGCAATATAAAGCAGCAGCTTGTTTCACTTCAGATCTTGCCAGATTTAAAGAGACCATGTCACACAGTTTGATTGAATTCCTAAAATGTTTAATTCAATAGAAAAACACAGGACAATTAAACGTTTCTGAGTTGGTAAAAGAGTGCGCAGATGATACCGCACAGCTTTGTGTCTAGTTGTGGTTATGGCCATGGAGTGGCAGAGAAAAAAAAAATGAAAGGGAACAGAGAAGGGAAAAATAAAGAGGACAGTGAGGTGGAGGACACAGAATGAGGGACAAAAACACTCAGTGGTCCGGAAGGGAACAAGTACAAGGCAACAAAAAAACGGAAAGAGAAAAGAGGAGAACGTCTGAAAGGTTTCACATTTGTCCCTAATTTAGTCTGTGAATATGCTCTCTTCTCTGAGCTTTAACTGTCTTCTGTGACTGTTCTTCACAAACTGCATAATTATGTTTCTCTGATGAAAAAGAAGGGGGGTCAAGCAGGAAAAGACCATTCAAAAATATGGATATGACATATTTCTATGTGATTGCTGTCCTACTTACTACCTTCTATAACATTAAAAACTGTGATTCAAGACAAATATATTGGTTGATTGGTACAAATTTATTAAAAATTTAAATATTTTGTTTATGCGTTTAGATACCCATAAAACGTAGTAAGAAAACTACCTAAAATATTACAAACCTAATTAATGTTTTTGTGAGCACAATCTGCATTACACCCACAAAGAGAGCAAGAGGTCCTTGTAATCCTGCACAGTAAGGTTTATAAATTGCACATAAACCCCACAGGACTGCTGCTTTTTAAACGTTCATATCCTGGAGTGTTTCCATGAAGCAACACAAAAGTGTTTCAGTTACAAAAAGGCGCTCAGATGACACTAAAGCTGAGTTAGGTGCCTATTTCCAAAAAAAGTAAATGACCACAGGATTATAACTAAAGTAAAAGATCTCCATAACTAATTCTGCTTCTTTATATCAATCTGCTTTGACAATAGGAATTAGGAATATCAATATTTAAAGACATGAGAATGTGAAATGCTAAGATTTATTTTAATGTCAAGTGGATTTTACACTTATTTGTGTCTTGTTTGTCTCTATGTGACCCTGTGATGGACTTGTGACCCATCCGGGGTGTACACCGCCCTTCGCACGGTGATTGCTGGGCATGGGCACCGGTGGCCCCCGTGACCCAAAACGGACAAAGTGGGTAAAGAAAATTGATGGATGGATGTGCACTACAATAAAAGTGCCAGCGGTTTACAGTCCAACCAAATGGCACATGTTTAGAATCAAGTGGCACAATCCTCAGAAAGCAGCAAAGTCAAATGATGTTTTGACAGAGTGAGTGTCTGCAGGAGTAAAAGGGCAGGATGAAAAAAGGGTCAACAAGAGATTGCATTAAAACACAGCATGGCAAGGCTGCTTGTTTCCTTTGGGTTTATGTTTCACTGAAAAACTGCCCAGACTGAATTATTGTGCACTTATTTTGCATCCTACTTGATGTTTTTATTGGGTTGAAGTGCAATAAATGTTGTGTAAAATCCTTCCCTTGTGTGGCATTACTAGCTCCACAGGAGTACCATCAATGGCTGAATCACCACAAATAGTAGAATCATCCCTGCAACAATGAAAAACTGGGAGGATAGTATGTATTTTCTGTACTACTCAACTTTAACCATCAAACTTTCAACAAAGATGGATCAAAATAATTACACTTTAAAATCACTGTTTATGCAATGAACTAGGAGTTGCAGCCAGTTGTACAATGTGTTTGAGTTAATTAGTTAATATCCTGATGCATGCTCAATAATCCAGGTAGAAAATTTAAAAAAGTTATATCTGATCCTCTGGACATTAGAATTTTTTTATTTTTTATTTTTATTGTAGAAACGTTTCATCTTTCCTCCGAAAGACTTCTTCAGTCTGAGGAGCTGTATTCAGCTCAGTCTTATTCATTCATTCATTTCAACCTTTATTTAAACAGATAAGTCACATTGAGCCTCGAAGACTCATTTACAAGTGAGATATGTTGGACAGACAATAAAAGTAGTGAAAAATGACACATACGGTTTGGAGACAAAAAAAAATCCTGACACATTTTTGACCTCTGTTTGAAGGTCAAAAATGTGGTCATGAAAAAAAAAATTGCACACAAGCACATTATGACGCTGACATTACGCAGGGGGGGGTACTCAAAGGCGGTGAGCAGCCAGCCCGCATAGGCACTGCAGAGTTCAGATAAAAAACACGAGGACGGCCAGAGGCAAATCCACAGTCCTGAAATGATGACAGAATGTTTATTCAGCGGGGTTCCTCTGAAAAGTCAGTGGAATTCCTCAGTAGAAGGATTGGGAGGGAGAGAGCGTCAGGTTTACAAAACTTCTATAGGCATGTTGAGATAAGACGGCCTGTCAAGGACAGTCGAGGAGCCGAATGTCAGATAAACACGATTGTTTTGGGAACAGACAGAACTTTAATGACATCTACCTTCAGTCTGTGTCGGTCCACTCACTTCCGAAATGTCCAAATTAAAATGACCATACCAATGGAACGTACCTGAGAAAATCCCAGAGATCTAATCCATTCAGCCAAAAGTCTGGGTTCTCGAGACATGAACCAAGCCATCATGTAAGGCAGGCAGCCTGACCAGATCCAGATTTGCTGCCAACGTCTTCCTTGTGCGTTGATGGACCAGGATCCAGCCGAATCCAAAAAGCAAGAATAGACACGTCATCAAGTCTTCCAAGTCGATGAGATATCCAGCTGTGTGCATGCCAACCGGGCAAATTGGCTCGCCTACAGCCTGTCTTCTTTTTGAAGAAATGTTATCAGTTGTGTTGAGGGACCAACTGACCAAATTGAAGTCCATAGCTATGATTCGCAAGATTTTGTAGAAGAGAAGCTCTCAGACAGTTTCACAGACAAGACAAAGCAAAAGCAAAGCGGCAACCGAGAGGATATGTCTGCCCTTGAGAAGAGCAAGTGTCATAAATAGCACCTTCTCATAGTGGATCAACCAGTTTGCTGCTGACAACCAAAACCAGCTGCTCACATGATTAGGAAGGACCATCAGCTTAACAATGTCTCCTCAGACTGAAGAAGTCTTTCGGGGGAAAGACGAAACGTTTCTAGAATTTTGTTTTGTTTTGTTTTTTTCTAATGTCCAGAGGACCAGATTTCACTTTTTTTAGATTAATTAGTTAATGTTACTAAGCTGTGATGAAAAATCTGATTTGTGATTATACAATATTTTAAACCTTACAAAACAGAGAATCACTATTCATTTTGTAAACTTTTAATTGACTTCTTCTTTCGGCTTTTCTCTTTTCAGGGGTCGCCACAGTGAGTCATCCTCCTCCACCTCACTCTGTCCTCTGTATTCTTTGTCCTCACTCCAACTACCTCCATGTCCTCTCTAACTGTATCCATATATCTCCTCTTAGGCCTTCCTCTTTGTCTTTTTCCTGGCAGCTGCATTTCTAACATCCTTCTACCAATATACCCACTGTCCCTCCTCTGAATATGTCCAAACCATCTCAGTCTGGCCTCTAAATGTATCTCCCTGTTGTTCAACCTGTGTTGTACCTCTGATGATCTCATTCCTGATCTTATCCATCCTTGTCACTCCTAAGAAGAACCTCAACATCTTCATTTTTATCACTTCCAGTTCTTTATCTTGTCTTTTTGTCAATGCCACTGTCTCCAGACCATACAACGTAGCTGGTCTCACCACTGTCTTGTGAATTTTTTCTTTGACCTTTGCTGACACCTTTTTGTCGCAAATCACTCCTGAAACATTTCTCCATCCACTCCATCCTGCCTGGACTCTCTTTTTCACCTCTTTACCACACTCCGTATTTTCTTGGACAGTGGACCTGAAGTACTTGAAGTCCTGCACCTTTGTGACCTCTGATCCTTGTAGCCTCACTGTTCCACTGGCCTCCCTCTCATTCACACACATGTACTCTGTCTTACTACGGCTGACTTTCATTCCTCTTCTTTCAAGTGCATACCTCCACCTCTCCAAGTTCTCTTCCACCTGTTCCATGTTCTCACCACAGATCACAATGTCATCTGCAAAATAATAATAATAATAATAATAAACTTTATTTGTATAGCACCTTCCTACAATGCCTTGCATTGACCAAGGTGCTTAACAGGATAAAAAGATGAATAAACTGGAACAATAAATCAATGAAAATAGAATAAGAAACAACAGCAATAAAAGAAGGCAATGGAAATAAAAAATGCTACATACTAAAATAACACAAGTAATAAAAGTTACACACTGAAAGCTTTTTTGAACAAGTGGAAATAAAAAGGCAATGGAAATAAAAAATGCTACATATTAAAATACCAAAAGTAATAAAAGTTACACACTGGAAGCTTATTTGAACAAGTGGAAATAAAAAGGCAATGGAAATAAAAAATGCTACATATTAAAATACCAAAAGTAATAAAAGTTACACACTGAAAGCTTTTTTGAACAAGTGGGTCTTCAGTCTGGTTTTGAACAGAGTCAGATCAGAGGTGGCACGCAGCTCAAGGGGGAGGCTGTTCCAGGCTTTTGGGCCGGCAACAGAAAATGACCGGTCTCCCCATTGTTTGTACCTTGAGCGAGGCACCTCCAGCAGGTGTTGACTGGCAGAGCGTAAATCTCTGCCGGGCTGATGGGCTTTCAAAAGTTCTGAGATGTACAGAGGAGCAAGTCCATTCAGAGCTTTGAAAACAAACAGCAGCAGCTTGAACTGTATCCTGAACTGAACCGGGAGCCAGTGTAGAGAGGACAGGACAGGAGTGATGTGTTCATATTTTCGTGTGTTGGTCAAAAAGCGCGCGGCAGAGTTCTGTACAAGCTGTAAACGGGAGATGGAGGATTGATTAATACCAACATACAAAGCATTACAATAATCAAGTCTGGAGGTCACAAAGGCATGGATGGCCTTCTCCAGATCACCACGGCTGAGAAATGACTTGACTTTGGAGAGCAGACGGAGCTGGAAAAAGCTGGTCTTGACAACAGAACTGATCTGTTTATCAAACTTTAAGTTGGAGTCAAGCTGCACTCCAAGATTTCTGACCACCGGGTTGAAGTGGGGGAGGGGAAAACCAACACTGGGACTGGGAAGGATGTTGCTGGTGTCACCAGGTGCACCAAATAAAATGCATTCAGTTTTATCTGTGTTTAGGTGGAGGAAGTTTTGAGAGAGCCAGTGCTTAATGTCATTTAAGCAGTTGACAAGAGTGTTTGAACTGGGTGAGGGGTTGGGAGTGACTGGCAGATAGATTTGTAAATCGTCTGCATACATGTGAAAAGACAGGTTATGACGTGTGATGATTGATCCTAATGGCAGCATGTAAAGAGAGAAGAGGACTGGCCCTAGAATAGATCCCTGTGGTACGCCAGAGGTCAGAGGGGTTGATGAAGAGGAGGACAGATCGCCTATCATGACAGAAAAAGTTCTCCCAGACAGGTAAGATTTGAACCACTCAAGCACAGCTCCCTGGAGGCCAACCAGCTGAGACAAGCGGTTGATTAGTACCTGATGGTCGACGGTGTCAAAAGCTGCTGAGAGGTCTAACATCACCAGCAGAGCAGGGTTTTTTGCATCCAGGGACAGAAGAATGTCATTCTGTACTTTGAGCAGTGCAGATTCAGTGCTGTGACGAGCTCGAAAACCTGACTGAAATTTTTCAAACAGGTTGTTGAGCTCTCGAAAAGATTGAAGTTGAATAAAAACAATCATCAATCAAACATCATAGTCCGTGTGGATTCCTGCCTGACCTCATCTGTTAGTCGGTCCATCACCAGAGCAAACAAGAAGGGGCTCAGAACCGATCCTTGATGCAATCACACCTCCACCTTGAAGCTATCTGTTACTCCTACAGCACATCTCACCACTGTCCTGTTGTCCTCATACATGTCCTGTACCAGTCTAACATACTTCTCTGCTGCTCCAGAATTCCTCATGCAATACCACACCTCCTCACTGGGTACCCTGTCATAAGTTTTTTCTAAATCCACAGAGACACAATGGAGTTTTTGCTGACCCTCTCTGTACTTCTCCATCAGCATCCTTAAAGTAAAGATGGCATCTGTGGTGCTCTTTCTTGGCATGAGACAATACTGCTGCTCACAAATGGTTACCTCTCATCTACGTCTTGCTTCCACAACTCTCCATCTCTTCATCATGTGGCTCATCAACTTAATTCCTCTGTAGTTGCTACAACTCTGTACATCACCCTTGTTCTTAAAATGGGGCACCAGCACAGTTCTTCTCTATTCCTCAGACATATTTTCACCCTCAAATATGTAATTGAATATTTGAGTCAAAAACCTCCCTGCCATCTCTCCAAGACTTTTCCAAACATCCACTGGTATGTCATCAGGTCCTACTGCCTTCCCTTTCTCCATTCTTTTCAGAGCTTTCCGGACTTCACCATCACTAATCTTTCCCGCTTCCTGGTCCACAGTTTCTATGGCATCTACTCTTCTTTATCTTTCATTCTCTTCATTCTTTAGCTCCTCACAGTGCCCTTTCCATCTTCCCATCCCACTCTCCTCACTTGTGAGAACATTACTACTGTATTCCTATCTTTAACTAGCCTAACCTGCTACACATCCTTTCCAGCCTGATCAGTACTCCCATTGTTATATATCTTCTTGGCTAACTTCTTTCTTTGAATAGCTTCTTGTACTTCACTATTCCACCACCAGGTTTCCTTATCATCCATTATCTGTCCAGATGACACACCAAGTACATTCTTACCTGTCTCTCTAATTACTATTGCTGTAGTAGTCCAGTCATTTGGAAGCCATCTTTCTTACCACCAAGAGCCTTTAAAAACTCCTCTATGAATTTCTCACAACATTCTTCCTTCCTCAACTTCCACCATTTATAATGAATTCATAATAATAATGAATTCAATTTATAACGCACTTTTCATTAGTGAAAATCTCAAAGTGCTACACACATTGAATGCACATTCATACACCGGTAGCGGCAAACTACCATGCAAGGTGCTTTCCAGTCCTACCGGGAGCAACTCGGGGTTAAGTGTCTTGCCCAAGGACACAACGACACATGGTGTGGGGAACCGGGATTCGAACCGCCAACCTTCCGATTGGGGGACGACTGCCATTACCACTACGCCACAGCCGCCCCTACACATTTGGTCTTCTTCTCTGATTTTACTGTTTTCTCTTTTTCACAACAACAGTCATTCTACACACAACCATCTACTGGTGTCTGGCCATGCTCTCCTCTGTCACAACCATACAGTCCCCATTTCCCCTCAGATTTCCTTTTCTACCCAGAATGTAGTCTACCTGTGTACTCCTTCCTCCACTCTTATAGGTCACTCTATGTTCCTCCCTCTTTTGGAAATAAGTGTAGACTACAGCCATTTCCATTCTCTTCGCAAAATCCACGACCATCTGTCCTTCCTTGTTTCTTTCCTTGACACCAAACCTGCACATTACTTCCTCATTCCATCTGTTTCCTTCACCAACATGTCCATTCAGGTCTGCTCCGGTCACCACTTTCTCCTCCCTGGAAATACTCTCTATCACGTCATTCAGATCTGTTCAAAATTGGTCTTTCTCCTCCACATCACATCCTACCTGTGGAGCATAACCACTGACAATGTTTAGCTCTCCCCGTTTTCTGACATGTTTCCCTCCTCAGTCTTCGAAAAACAGCAGTACAATTTCCGCCTGCACCCCGTTTGCCAACAGTACCGGTGGCGGTCATTGTTAACCCAGGCCTCGACCAATATGATATGGTTTCACTTTGATGAACTCGCATTATAGTTTTGGCAAAAATGTTTTACATAGGATGCCCTTCCTGACACAACACTCACCATTTACCTGGGCTTGGGACCGGCACAAGAGATACACTGGCTTGTGCTCCCTAGTGGCTGGTTTGGGAACTTTTAATTCACAATAGATAATAATAATAATAATAATAATGTCTTTATCTGTCATCTGTGTATGTTTCCCATACATAGACGAAATTTGTCTCTGCATTTAACCCAACCACCACCAGGTGGTGCAGTGAGCAGCCAGAAAGCGCCCGGGGAGCTGAAGAATTAGGTGTGCACTCATAGACACCCCAAGGTGGGTAGTGGCCGGGGCGCGAACCCGCGTCCTTCGGGTCCCAAGTCAAAAGCCCTGCCACTACACCATCTTGGCTCCAATAATGTGGGACAAGTGATTAAACTTTAGTAATATGGTAGCAGATTTAAAAAACCAAGAGATATATGATGTGTGATTTTTAGCCTCAAGAGAAAAAAACAGCTTTTCAAATATCAGCTTTTCAAAAAAACAGCTTTTCAAATATTTCAAATTTCTACGTTTTTGTTTTGTTTTGTTTTTTGAATGTCCAGAGGACCAGACTTAGCTTTTTTAGATTTTTCTACCTGGATTATTGAGCATGCATCAGGGTAGCTTTTCAAATACTTACATCAAGTTATAAATAGTTGCATGTTTTGTAGGTTGCAGCCAAGCTCTTAAAAATCCCTTCACATACAAAGTCATTATATTAGCAGATTACAGTATGTCTCATATTTGGCTAAACTATTAAGCAGGATATAAAAAAAACAAGACAGAAAACAATATAAACAATAAAACCACAAGCCAATAGGAAAAACACACTTTTCCTGTTTTGTGCTGATGAAAGGTCCTACATTATTCTTTCAGTGTACTAGAACCTGATACTTTTATGCATGTTTAGATTTCTTGTCTTCTGAAAACACAAATACTTTTGCATGTAAACACATTTCTGTTCTTGCTATTGTAAGCATTACAAAGCTAATAGTGACTGATTTAACCACTAAGGCAGTTATTACTGCTTCTTTTATTAATACTACTTGGCATTCTTACAGTCAACAATGTAAAAAGCGATTAAATGTTTTTAGAGTTTGAAATATTGAAAATAAACTGAAAATGCACAAAATGTACAGAGTTAAATAAGGCAGACACGTCGAAGTTTGGAGAACAATCAAGCGAAAACTGACTTCCTTCTTTCTAACTGCACAATTCTTATTTTCTGCTTCAGATGCAGCCCAAACGCCTTTTGACAAATACTGTCTTTCAAAAAAAATACTTTTTGTTCCGTTCACTGCTCAAAGCTCAGCTGCATAATTCAATTAGTTGCTACGGCTGCTGAGAATGTGTAACATGGAATTTGTGCAGTCACAACCTTAGTGGAGACATGCTTATGCGTGATGACTTTGTTGGACACAATGCAATGTCATGGTTCAACTGCTTTGTGTTTTAAATAGACTTAGCCCTTAAGTGTGCTCACACATGCTTTAACAATAAAAAAAAAAGTGAAACACACAAGCAATTACAAAAAATGGGGAAACACAATCTGCACCTGTGGGGAAATATCTTAAAAGACTTCCATTAAAGATAGCCATGGGTAAAAATCATTCCCATGTAGTTCTGCAAACTTTTCCAAATACTTAAACAGTTTGTTCATTTGCATCCACCACATTTTAGCTTTACATACAAACAAGGGCAAGTTGTAAAAAAAATTGATTTTACTTACAGTTAAGCACTGCATATTCTCAGGGTGATTGGTTTCGGGGGCAGCACCATGGTTTGACAGCACAGCCTCTGAAATGTAGACAAAGGAATCACGAGCTGAGACAGTGCCTTTGGAGCACATTTTTCTCAGCATTAATGCAAAACAGCTTTCTGGTTGCATGAAAATAAACTCCTCAAACAGTTGTGAGAGTCCGTAAAAGTGACTCAAGATGGGTAACAACAAGCGGTTGTGGCAACAGTTGTTTGGAGCAACATGACGTTCACATTTCAGAGCATACATATAACGTAAAAAAGACAATTTCAAGAACATCCAGGCCAGATGCATCAAAGTAAAATCCTTTTTAAGGTGTGAGAATCCAGCAACTTGCAAAAGAGAGAAATGAAAGTGAGAACAAATGAGAGGGAGGAAAGATGGGAGGGAGGGGTAGAAAAGAGAAAAGGAACTCCTCTTTCACTCGATTATCCGTCCGTCACAGGACTCCAGGGGAGTTACTATGGCTACAGAGACTCATGCCTTAGTGTCCTTTTAACCATCGCTCATAAAGGCAGCATTCAGCATTGGATTACAATGCAAATCTCCCTGTTTTTCCTTCTGTTTCTTTATTCCATTTTTATGTTTCCATCTGTGTGTTTATTAGTAGCTTTTCTTCTATGTGTGCCCCTCTTCTCTGGATCACAAACTTTCAGAAAACCCTCCAACAACTGTCCCTTTCAAATACCCATTTTGTCCTTCCTCTCATCCCTCTGTCTTCTCTTCTGTCACACTTGTTTCTCCATCACCACAGGAGAGAGATAATCCTCAGATTGTGAAATATTTTAAACTATGTTTGACGACTCCAAACAGCCCCAACATGAGTCAAAGACAATTAAGAGTAAATAATGAACAATAACTCAGTACATTTGTTTTGAGAAAGGCACTTTTTTAAGAGAGAAACGTGCAGAAGTGATATATCTATTAAACTCTTCCTATTTTAAAGAGCCTTTTGTGGTTTTTATTTAACTTTGTTAAAAATGTACTTGGAAAAGGTGTTAAAAACATGGATTTAAAATCAACTGTCCTATAATAATTTATAAAATAAAAAGTTTTAAACCTCATGGTTCCTGTTTGTTTTGGAGAAACTTTCAATGAAACGTGGGACAATGCAATCCTTCATGTTTTAAGAGATGACTAATACAAAATCAATTTATATATTTTATATTTTCAAGGATATAAGTGGTCACACTTATAACTTGTCCCATTTATCAGTACTTACTGGATACTCATGGGTGGCCTCTCAAAATCAAGTGTCTTCATACAGCCTCCTTTGTATATTTGTGAATTCATCAGTTTGACTTGAAAATCCAAGTAGCAATCATACAAATCATCATTTTACCTCTGGAGATTAAAATATTCCGTCTGTTTACTAGAACCCACATCTGGGACTGGACTTGTTCCTTTATAAACCGATTGTTAAACTTAAATATTTCTAGCTGCTGTACCGACAACATCAAAATGTGGGTGGAATAGGTGAAGCACCTGTCTCCACCCTCATTTGCCCCATTCTGGGCCCTCGAGCAAGGCCCTTAACCGCTACCATCTGCTCCCTCGGGCGCCCTAGATAGCAGCTCTCTGTTCCACGCGGAGGGCTGTGGTAGCTCGGTGGTCTGTGGTTGCATCAGGAAGGGCAGCCGGTGTAAAAACAATTGCGAAGTCTTTGTGCAAGTTAGTTGGCTGTGGTGACCCCTGAAGAAGGGAGCAGCCAAAAGAAAAAAAGAAGCAAACCAACATTAAGTACCAGAGGCAACAACAGAATGGAGTAGTAGTTCAATTAGGGGGAAAACAAGAAAAACTAATATTTGTGTAAAAACGTCATTTTAAAAAATTCTCTCTTTTTCTTTTTGTTGCTGTAGCTAACTTAGACACGTTCAACCTGATTTCTACTATAAGAAAAAACATTTCAGTTTACCAGAATTGTTTTGTTCCCACGTTTCAATGACTAAGCTTCATCCATCAAAAATAACCACTATTGCCACATTATTGTAATAATAATAAAAACAAATTCCCAGATTTAGTGTTTACATTCGATTGTCCAATAAAACAGGTAGGGGTGGAAAAAGAAGGAAAAAAAAAACAAGAAATACAGCCACTGACCACTCCCTACTTTCCAGACAGCCAACTGTCTTTTCTGTGTATTACATCCATGAAAAAGAGATTCAGTTTCTTTTTAATCTCAAGCCTCCTGGGGATGCAACAAAAGAGAATGGCTAACCTGGTTGGCATCAAGCCCGAATGAGAAGTCTTTTGTCTGAGAAAGACACAAACAGTAGGGTAAAAGACGTGGAGCAGCTTGCAATGAGAAACATCAAGCATGACTGACATTAGAAAAGGGATGAAAGGAGAAATAATAACAGTAGGACAGTGAGAAAGTATAAAACAGTAGAGGGAAGTAAAGTGTATTAAAGAAAGAAAGGGAATTTAAAAAACGAGAAAACAGGAAAAAAACTAACATACCGGTAATAAGAATTAAAGAACGTCCATGTCTTTTGATGTTAAATCAGACACCAACAGGTTTGACAAAACATTTTTAAAAAAGTCCTTGACTTCAGTCAAATTCCTGCTGATCATTTATTAAGTACTGCAAGTCCCTGGTTACATTAACAAACAAACATTTGATGAAGACAGTGGAAACGCCAGGAGGAAAAAGATGAATTTCATTTCACCTCTTAGGTGAACTGCAAACTTTACAAAACCTTTAAATTAAAACAAAAAAAGCAAAATAAACCTCAAAGTTACATCAGTAGTTGAAAGTTAATTACAGTAGTCCTTCGCTACTTCGAGGTTCGACTTTCGCGGACTTGCTCTTTCACGGTTTATCAAAGTAAGATTGGACATGACACACAATTGGCTGATTGATGGATGAGCCGCACGAGCAGCATGGATTGTTTATTTTAAATAAATCATTTTAAATGATTTAGCACCTGCTAAATCATTGGGTGCAGAGAGAAGCCCCTCCTGCAGCATGTCATGATCTCCACTCTTTGCCACCTGCCAGTGCTTGTGTTGCTCTGTGCTTTGCTGTCCAGCTGCACAGATCAACTTTTGTCTTGCATCTTAAAACTCAAAGTATAGAATCATCATAATCACAAAATATAGGTGTTAAAAGTTATTTTTCAATTATTTTAGAACTTCTAAGTTCAGTTGTTGGGTAATTGATCAAGAAGTACAAAGTATAT
>JBBPBX010015077.1:26263-49989 GCA_038048925.1 Garcialebias charrua
AATAAAACAGTTGCACCAAGTTTCACCTTCTTTATTTCACTAATTAAGATACACTGTTTAATGTCTAATAATGAGAAGTAGTTTCATTGTGATGTCACCTCTACTAGACATTATTCTACTGCACATAAATAAAACCTAGATGTATTGACTGTTCTTTAGCAACTTATCAGTTTAGTGTTTTATTGACATGTACAAAACATAAAAACATGCATGTTGCTGTATGGTTCCTCCTCCAGGAGGAGACTGAAAAAGTTCAGAGTAAAAGCTATAATTATAAATTCAAAAGAGTTAAAACTGAATACAATATGAGAACTGTGGGTGATTTTTATGTCTTTTAATGAAAAGGATTTGGCTACAGAATAAATACCAGACCAAAAACACTCTTCAACAAGGAATGATGGAGACCAGTGCAGTTTCTGATTTCAAACAAATGAACAGATTCATCGTCATGTGGGACCGCCTGATTGGAGCAGCCAACCCCTCAGGAATCCAAGACTGAACCCAGGCCTAGGATGTAAGACTGGACCCAGGTCTAGGATATTTTCTTTGGATGGAACTCAGCCCTTCACTCGTCTGTACCTTTAAAAAAAAGATTAGTAAACATTGTCATGTTTGCATCACAAAGTCTAACATAAGACTCCAAGTTTGCTACTCAAAGTAGAAAAATAAATACAGTTGCTCCTAACATGCTAGCCTGGTCTGGGATGACCGAAGGTGAATCTACAGTGCACTCTGAATTACACAAAAATACAAAATCAACTCTACACTCATGTAAGCTCTGTTAGCATAACAGAACCTGTAAAGTGTCACTTAGCTTATGCTGGTGAAGCTTCTCAGTCCTCCAGGACATGATAAAATAAAAAGGCGTTCAATACAGAAACAACTGGACTTTATTTGTAACAAAAGACGTTTCGCTTCTCATTCGAGAATTGAGAAAGCTCCTCGGCTGAGAAGCGAAACGTCTTCTGTTACAAATAAAGTCCAGTTGTTTTTGTATTGAACGCCTTTTTTTAATGTCACTTAGCTTATTACATTTTAGGAAGGACATTTCTAATGTCACACTCTTACACACATGCAACATCATTAATGTCAATAGTGCTGTTTTACGGTGAATTCAGCCCCCTGAAATGTTCCTAAGACCCATCAAATTATGTTATAATATCAAAATATTGTGATTAGATTTTACTTTTTCATTCTTAAAAAAAAATCAGTTGGAGCTAGGTTGCATTTAAGCTTTTACTTTTTAACAAGAATTTAAATGGTGGTTTTCTTTCAGTTGCATCTGTTTTAAATAACCTGCCTCTAATAACTCAGCATATTCTTTATTAATCCCCATACTTTTACAGCCCTGGGGGCTAATCTCCCCCGATTGAATGTTTTGCCTGTATTTGGGAAGCCAGATCTCACTGGGTAAATAAAGGTTCAAAATAAAATATTAACATGCAACCTATTAACAACAAACAGTCCAGGCTAAAGACGGGACCAGGACCAGAACCAGAACCGTGAGTGTTACGGTGTGGAGGTTAGCATGTAGCATAGCGTTGCTAAGCTAACAACAGTAACAGAGATGCTAGATCATGAAAAAACTGTTCAAACACACATTGTTTAGCAAAATAATTCGTATAGAATTTTGGTTAACCGGACAAAAAGTGATCGGAGAATATTTTGGACGTCTTCGAGGGCAGATCCTTGCGGTTGATATTACGCAGCCAGACTTGTGAACATTCTGTGGTGAGCTCCTCGGTTTCTGGTCCTTCATTTTCCTATATCATCGGAATTAAGAAAAAAATTCGGCTTGGCATTTCCCTGATTGGAACACTCACTAACCCAACACAAAGTAACCATTGCAATTGATTAGAAATAAACAAATAAAAACACGTAAAAAATACACTGCTGATACACATGCTGCTCTGGTAGCTAAGTTACGCCAGAAAGGAAGTATAAATCCGGCAGGCGGAAGTAGTGGTCTGTCATGGCAGCTCACATACGCTCTTACATAATCTTGTGGATATCTGGACCGACCATTCTGTGTTCGTTTGTCTCTCCTCTCTGTCCTCTCAATCCAGTCGGTTAAAGCAGATGGCCGCTTGTCCTGAGCTTGGTTCTACTGGAGGTTTCTTCCTTTTTAAAAGGGAGTTTTTCTTTCCACTGTTGCCATTGTGCTTGCTCAGGATGGGAGACTGCGACAAAGCCAAGATACAACTTGTCTGCTGCTTCATTAGATAGAGAACTTTACCAATTGGCTTTTCTATGTACTGTATGTGAATGTTCATTTAAAGTGCCATGAGACAACTTAGTTGTGATATGGTCCTATATAAATACTTCAAACTGAATTGAATTGAATTGTGTTGGATATTGTGGATTAGCTGTGAAGACCATCTTGAATTGGAACACCACATTTTAAACTGTTGTATCTGTTTGGACTCAATGTTTTTGGTTTTCTAAGGCCAGTTGGCTGTGGTAGCCTTTCTGCACTGAGTTGGCTTTAAAAGATAAAACAGTTATAGAGGTACTGGTACATCCAATTATTATTTTATGAACGTTTCTTTAATAATTGTCCTATACTTCATGACATATTTGGTTAACAGAGAGACAGCCACCCTAAAGATGGACAGAAGGGTACAGAGCACTACAGCTTCAAAGATGTACTGCCCCTGTTGCTTAGATAAGAAAAACGGAAGAAAAAACATAAGGAGATACTATGTGTTATAATCCTGGGGAACACAGTTAATAACGAGACCCAGAACAACACAAGACGAAGATGTACAAAATCACAGTGTTTATTATTTACAGTGAAGATCTATATACATTCATTCATTCATTCAACCTTTATTTATACAGGCTAGCATACAGGGGTCCTCTGGAAATCCTGGAAGAGGAAACAGAATGTCAGTAGGGCTTGACCAGAAGGCTTTCCAAGATAATTGATTCTGTTTGTTTGTTCTTTTCCTTACAGGTGAAGTAGAAGGGTGGACGTTGTAGGGAAATCCCTAGTTTCTTGTAACAAATCCTAGAAGGCGAGTGAGGTAGGCAAGTGGTTGGAGGGCAAGGTACGATGAGCATAGAGTTGGACCCAGTAGAAATCTTGACAGGACCAAGATGGACACGAGGACTGAAGACACAACAAAAACAAGGTATAGGTTTCTCAAAATACTCACAAAACTGGCTAGAAGCATAAATACCATGAGTAGGCATCAATGCTCCAGCGAAGAGTAGGACTTGACTGCAGCCTTAAGTATAGGGGGAGCTCATCAGGTGGATGACCGTCAGCTGTGGATGATTGGTGGCCATCTTGGAAACTGCAGCAAGTGCCACTCTCACAGTACCCCCCCTCCCCTTTAAGGGTCGTCCCCAGGCGGCCTGAAACACTTCTCTGGGTGGTCCCTGAAGAAGGTAGTGATCAAACTGGGGTCCAGTATGAAGGAGAGTGGAATCCATGACCGTTCCTCAGGTCCGTACCCCTCCCAGTCCACGAGATACTGGAAACCTCTCCCACGACGTCGCAAATCCAGAATGGTACGGACGGTGAAAGCTGTGTTATTGTCTATGAATCAGGTGGGTGGAGGGAGGTTGGTAGGTGGGTAAAACTGGCTCTCTGAAACGGGCTTGATTTGGGTCACGTGAAACGTCGGATGAATTTTCATGGAATTAGGTAACTGAAGACGTACCACAGAGGGGTTGATGATCCTGAGTATAGGGAATGGACCGATGAATCGAGGTGCCAACTTCTTGGGGTAGTCCTTCAGGGTGATATTTCTGGTGGAAAGCCAAACCCTCTGACCCACCTGATAGGAGGGTGCAGAAGATCGGTGGCGGTCTACAAACCTCTTATATTGGTCGGCCGTGCGGAGAAGTGCTACCTTTGCTTGGCGCCAGACACGCCGGCAGCGACGGAAATGGTGCTGCACTGATGGGACCGATATGTCTGTCAGAGGAGGCAAATATCCCAGTGGAGCTTCAAAGGGTGTCATACCTATGGCCGCAGCCTTATGGGCGTTGTGGGCATATTCCACCCAGACCAGATGCTGACTCCAAGCAGACGGGTTGCTCTCGATGAGGCATCTCAGGGTGGTCTCGAGTTCCTGGTTGCACTGTTTTGCCTGGCCGTTAGATTGTGGGTGGTAGCCTGAGGTGAGACTAGTCGACGTCCCCAAGGTATCAAAAAACTGCGCCGAACCTGAGAGACAAACTGGGGACCTCTATCCGACACCACGTCAGAAGGGATACCATGAATACGAAAAACGTTTTGTACAAGAAGTTGAGCTGTCTCCATAGCAGAAGGTAATTTTGGAAGTGGTACAAAATGGGCTGCTTTAGAAAACCTGTCGATGATGGTGAGAATGGTGGTGTTACCCTCAGATGGAGGCAAGCCGGTGACTAAATCAACAGCGTTGTGGGACCATGGATGGCTGGACATGGGTAACGGTTGAAAAAGACCTGCAGGGGGTTGAGTACAAGTCTTGTTCCTGGCAAATGTGGGACAAGCTGCAACAAAGTCTTTAATGTCTTGGGACAAAGTGGGCCACCAGAAATGGGTCTTGGTTAACGACAACATATGTGAAATAACTGGGTGACAAGAGAGCTTGTTCGTATGCACCCACTTGAGTACCTTGGATCTCATGGCGGTGGGAACGAAGAGTGTACCAGGAGGTCCCGTGCCAGGGTCTGGATCCGAATGGTGGGCTTCACAAACCTCCAGGGCAAAGGGGTCAGGTGAGGGCTCCAATGATGCTAGCCGGAGGTATGATGTTCTCTTCGACGTCTGGAGCATCTGGAGGAGAAAACTGGTGGGACAGAGCATCAGGCTTTATATTCTTAGAACCAGTTCTGAAAGTCAGTGAGTAGTTGAACCAATTGAAAAAAAGTGACCAACGTGCCTGCCTGGGGTTTAGACGTTTAGCATCTCTGAGATACGTGAGATTTTTATGATCTGTCCAGATGAGAAAAGGTATCTATGTGCCCTCGAGCCAATGGCGCCACTTCTCTAGTGCCAGTTTCACAGCGAGTAATTCCCTGTTGCCCACATCATAATTCCGTTCTGCTTGAGACAAACGGCAAGAGAAGAAAGCACATGGGTGTACTCTGTTGTCTAAGGGTGATCTCTGTGATAAGACTGCTCCTATCCCGGTGTCAGAAGCGTCCACCTCAAGGATAAACTGACGAGTGATGTCCGGATGGCAGAGGATGGGTGTGTGTTATGTATCCTGAAGGGATTAACCTTAGTTTAAAACCTCAGTTTTGTTTTGGTCACCTGCAGTCTGCAGCCTACTCCTGCTGCACTTTTTTTTTACTCAGCTTCAATCAGGCTTGATTAGCTGAGCTGCAACACCTGCTGACTCTCTCTCTCTCTCTCTTTAAATGCACTGAGCTCAAGCCAGAATGTGTGGAGGTTATGGTTAGTGGAGGTTATGGTTAGTGGAGGTTATGGTTAGTGGAGGTTATGGTTAGTGGAGGTTATGGTTAGTGGAGGTTATGGTTAGTGGAGGTTTGGATGGTTAGTGGAGAATAGAGGAGTTGTGTGCAGGTATGTGAGGTTTTGGTGTTTAGAGGACATTAAAATAATATTACAGTCAGCAGTGGAAGTCTGCTGTTTGATTGTTTGGTAGACTGGGAGTTTCTCCACCCTCCCAGGTTTTGTTGATCACTAGACTGTGATTGTTTGGTAGACTGGGAGTTTCTCCACCCTCCCAGGTTTTGTTGATCACTAGACTGTGATTGTTTGGTAGACTGGGAGTTTCTCCACCCTCCCAGGTTTTGTTGATCACTAGACAGTGATTGTTGGTACACTTCATTCTGGAGTAGGTTTATAGAGTACATTTGTGCTTGTGTGGACTCTGGTGACCCAGAGTAGAGGACCTGAGCTGAAGTGTTGGAGATTTTTGAGTCTCAGAGTCTGAGGGCTCTGGTGGCTGTCTATCATAGAGGCAGCTGTGTGTGGGGGCTCGTGCCTTTTTGTTGTTGTAACATAATTCCTTTCATTACTTTTGGTTGGGTAAAGCGGTAGTCTAGTTTTCGCTATTCCTTTGGTTTTTACATCCTGTAGGCCTAGAGTTTTGGTAGAGGTAGCCCGCTGTCTAACAGGGTTCGCCGGCTCTGTATAGAGTTGGCTCTGTTGGGCAGCTTTATTTTTCTTTGGGCCGCTTTATCCAAACCCACCTTTCGGTTGAACTTTCTTTTTTTTTAGGACGTGGGACGCCTGGAGAAGCTGGAGGTGGTTCCCCTCCTACAGATGACCCTTTGTTCCTTTAATAAATTTGTTAAACCTTTTCCTTGTGTCCTGTGTCCATTAAATATGTTTTGATCTTTGTTGGATCATAACATATTTATTGGGGGCTCGTCCGGGATTTGAACCCGGGACCTCTCGATGATGACATTGATCTGAGTGACTGTTTTTTGTTTTCCTCTGAATCAGGAGACGTCCTAGAGAACACTGTAGCAGAGGAGCCGAGCCTGACTGTCCATCCTGCTCCTCTGTGTACCTTTTCATCCTGTTCACAGGAGGTTGTGAGTGTGATGCTGGACGTTGTGGAACCTTTAGCTGAATCAGCAGCAGAAAGTGATAGTTTGCTGTCTGTGGGAGATGATCTGATGGAACCATTTGTTGAACATGTAGACAGTGATTGTGGTGTTAACTCTCAATGCTTTGTCTGCAGGGTGCCTGATGACAGAGTTGGCGCAGTTAAAATGATACTACTGTCAAGTGATGGAACTGATAACACAGAGGCGGACAATTTCCCTCTGGTTGTTGGAAAAAACCCTGATCTTCAGTCTGACATCACTAAACTGAATGTTGGTGAGTGTGCAGCTAAAAGGAGGCCTTGTGATGTACAACCTGACCGGCGACGCCTTTTTGGGTTTCAGGTATTCTGAAGGCAACTGTTAGTTGTGTGTGATGTGTGTTTTTTTTTTTGCTTGTTGTTAGTGTTGAGTATAGATGTTAAGATTTTTTTGGTTTCATTTACATGGGTGATGAGCATGGTGGTGTATGGCTGCATCTCCCATGTAAATTCTTATGTGGGGGGGTGTTACATGCCCCAGGCATGTAATTTATTTTAGTAAGAGCAAAATTGTTTAAAGGTTTTTTGAAGTTTTTTGTTTAAAGATTCTGAGCAGAATCTTGAGCTCTTTAGAGGTTGAGCATGAGCTGTTTAGGGGCTGTATGAGACTTAATTGATTGCAGCTGGTGCTCATTAGCTGTAGGTAGAGGTAGTTGCTCTCTCTCTCCCTATATTAGGTCCAAGCCACAGCAGAGAGAGAGGTTCAAGCAAGCAGAGGAGTTCCAAGTGAGAGTGGCAGCAGGAGGAGATCCATGCTGCATGAGGAGCTGAGGTTCCAGCAGCCCCAGAACCAGACGCTGATGAATGAGCAGCTGATCCAAGCAGCTGCAGCAGTCTGGGATGAAGGAGCATCAGGCCTGATGATGAAGCAGCAGACCTGATGATGAAGCAGCAGCAGCAGAAGCTGAACAGAGGTCTGTAGCAGCAGCAACAGCAGCAGCAGTGTGAAGAGGAGCCATGAAGCCATAGGAGGCTGTTTAATGATGTGGTTGAAACCACATGAGGAGGCCGTTTGACGAGCCGTTTGGAGCCATTTGAGGTGGCCGTTTGATGAGCTGTTTGGAGCCATTTGAGGAGGCCGTTTGAAGCCTGATGAGGAGGCCATTTGATGTTGTGGTTTAACCCACTTGAGGAGGCTGTTTGAGCCATTTGAAGAGGAAGCTGAAACCTTCCGTTGTGAAGACCTGCTGCTGCATGTGTGAAGAGGAGGAAGCTGTTGTGAAGACCTGCTGCTGCGTGTGTGAAGAAGAGGAAGCTGAAACCTTCCATTGTGACCGGCTGCTGTGTTTTGAGAGGAGGAGGCTGAATCCCTCTGAGGCTGAATCTGATGTGGAGACCTGCGGTCGTGAGGAGCTGGGGGCTGAAGACCATGAGCCGTGAGTGACCTGCTGGACTTTGAGTTTTTTTGTATTAAAGAAGCTGCTTTTTGAGAAGTCCAATTTTTTTCTTTAATCACCTTTTTTTTAGGACACAGACTCCAGAGAGCCTGAAATAAACATTGTTTTTTTTAACATCCTTTCTGTGTCTGGTGTCCTTGTGTGCTACGTGCCTTCTGGTCGTAACAGTGTGGAAGAGCTGTTTGAGCTTACCAAAAGCAGAATTGGCTTCTGGGGTCCATTTGAAAGTTCTGTTCGTAGATGTGAATTGAGACAAAGGTGCTGCAATGTGACTGTAGTTCTTGATGAAATGTCTGTAGAAGTTTGCAAAACCAAAAAACCTTTGTACCGTACTTTTCGGCCTTTAACACGCTCCTATGTATAACCCGCTTTGTCCAATTATTGTCAATAAATTGGAAAAATCCATAAATAACACGGTTCACCCTATAAGACGCATCTATTATGCGTCACCGCCATGTGACGCGTCAGCGCCTCATTTGCCCTGCTGAAAATGGCGGCCACAGAAGCGAGCGAGCACCGAAGGACTTCACAAGATTAACACGGTAAAAACAATTATTTCATTGTGAGAAAATATATATTTCTTAGCTGACATTATAGCACAAGGGTTCCTGAGCTTAACCGTTCCTTAATCAATTCACAAAATGGTCAAATCTGCTGAATTTAAATTGTTTTGGTTTGACTTCTTCCAAAACAGTCTTGTGCGCTACTAAAATAAATTATAATTTTTTTTATTTTATCTCAAATGTCTTCTACAGGTCAACTGTTTGTAAATGAAAACCCATATAATTACACTCTGAAAGCCTAAAAATATCTGTCGAGTGGTTTAAGAGCCGTTTATCTAAACCGTAGGTATCTGTTTGCTGTAGCTACTACTAATAGTATAGAACTAGTTTGAAAGGAAGGACTGCAATAGTTCAGGGAGTTAGGTTATGGAACGAAGTGGAAACTGATATTAAAGAAGCTAAATCAATAATTATATTCAAAAGAAAGATCAAGGATAAATTGTTAAGGAAATATGTTTAACAAAGACATGAGTTTAAATAGTAATTCTTGTGATTAAGGGAGTAAATGAGTTATTCGATTTTCTTTTTTTGTATTTAATGAATTTGTTTGTTTGAATTGTTTGTTAGAAAATAAGGGGCAGATACAATAAGATTTTTTCTTCATCTGCCACCTTTCATTTTATATTTTCATTTTCTTGTTATCTCTGTGTTAAAATGTTTTATTTTGTGTTTTTTATTATAAAATGAATGAATCAATAAATCAAATCAAATCAAATAAATCAAACAACATGCTAAAATAATGATTTTTTTTTTATTTTTTTTCTTTCGGCTTTATTCCCTGCGTTAGGGGTCGCCACAGCGAACTGGTCGCACGAAGATTTGGCAGTTGTTTTTACGCCGGATGCCCTTCCTGACACAACCACAGACCACCGAGCAACCACAGCCCTCTGTGTGGAGCAGAGAGCTGATATCTAGGGTTCCCGGGGGAGCAGATGGTGGGGGTTAAGGGCCTTGCTCAAGGGCCCAGAGTGGGGCAGATGAGGGTGGATACAAGTGTGACCGCTTCACTTATCCCACCCACATCTTTGATGTTGTCGGTACCGGGGCTTGAACCGGCGACCTTCCGACCTTCCGATCACAAGCGCACCTTCTTAACCTTTGCGCCACCACTCCCCAAAATAATGATTTATTATTTAGCTCTAAACATCTTCTTCAGCTAACAGTTTGTAAATGACCACCAAATAATTATGCTCTGTAAGTTTCAAGAAAATCCGCGGAGTGGTTTATGAGTTATCTTGCTAAAAAAACAGCTAACAACACAGCTAATAGTAGCTACACCCAGAGCAGGAGGCGGGCAACGACAGAGTCAGTCCGAACAGAGGAGGCTTTTTTCAGACACATGAGCTAGAAACGGTCTGGAAGTGTCTCCCTAGTGGACAAAAGTGGTACTGCACCATTTTTTTGCCCAAAATGAAAAACTGCGATATCAGAGCCAAAATGGGTCTAAAAATATGGGAAAAAATCCATAAATAACAGGCTTCGGCGTATAGGCCGTAGGACATTCAAATTAGTAAAAAAAACTGCGTGTTATCTGCCGAAAAGTATGGTAGTTGTTCTCTGGTCTCAGGAATTGGCCACTCCACCACTGCCTTAGTCTTCTCGGGGTCCGCCCTGTAGTTCCCTTTTCCGAAGATGAAACTCAAAAAAGTAACAGAGGATATGTGAAAAACACATTTTTCACCCTTTACAAAAAGCTGATTTTCATACAGTCTTTGGAGTACTGTTCGGACATGTGAGATATTTTCATTCTCATTTTTGGAATAAATGAGAATGTCATCCAAATATACAAACACAAAATCACCAATAAAGTCTCTTAAAACATTAACTAGAGCTTGAAACATTGCGGGATCGTTGGTGAGGCCAAAGGGCATGACAAGATATTCATAATGTTTCAAGGGTGTCTTGAAGGCTGTTTTCCATTAATCACCCTCGTTGATATGGACGAGGTGATAGGCATTACGTAGATCTAATTTGGAAAAGATGGCGGCTGGTTGTAACTGTTCATGGATAGAGTCAGTTAGTGGTAATGGGATACTTGTTTTTTATTGTGATACTGTTTAACCCCCAATAGTCGATGCAAGGACGTAGTGTTTTGTCTTTCTTAGTGACAAAAACGAAACCTGCCCCTAACAGAGAAGTTGAACGACAGATGACTCCAGAATCCAAAGTCCCTTCAATGTAGGATTTCATGGATTCGCATTCAGGACCAGAGAGGTGATAAAGGCGGCTAGATGGCAGAGGAGCTCTAGGAAGAAGGTCGATGGAGCAATCGTAGGGACGATGGGGAGGAAGAGAGAGCCTTCTGTTTACTAAACACAGATCATGATACTCAGGAGGAATGGTGGATAGATCAATGTTCTCAGTTTCTTGTACACTAGTTAATGGGTTGGAGATGCCTGAGTGAAGGCAATGTTTCAAACACCTGTCACTCCATCTCTCTATTCTATCGAACTCCCAATTGATGTGGGGATTATGGCTCCTTAACCAAGGAAACCCTAGAATCAGTTGGGTGTTGGTTGAATCAAACACACACAAAAAAAAATTCATGGTGATTACCAGAAGTGATTAAATGCAAATCTTCCATCTTAAAACAAATCTGTTCTAAAGTCTCCCCGGTTAATCCAACAATAGAAACTGGGTCAATTTCAAGAACGGGGAGAGATAACTTCTGGAATAAATCCTGACTGATTAAATTTTGTTCAGCACCAGAGTCAGTTAATGCTGACACAGGGAAACAGTCTTGTTTAAACTGAATAACAGTAGGTAAATGTAATCTACTCATGGAAGTGAAAGATGAAGTGCCCACCAATAACTTCCATTTTATTGGCGGGCATTTACGTTTCCCTGAAGTAGACATGAAGCAACAAAGTGTCCCTCTTTTCCACAATAAAAACATAGTTTAGAGTCTCTACGTCTTTGTCTCTCTACTACTGTCAAACGTGTTCTCCCCACCTGCATGGGTTCGGGTTCAGGTAATGCTAACAGAGAACCAGGAGATGGTAGTAGCGATCTTTGGGGTTTGTAGTTTTCGGGTCTGATACTGAAGTTATAATCCACATCTGATGACGTGGAGAAACCGGAAGTGTTGGTTCTCTGGTAGTTGTAGTCCCGCTCTCGGCGACGTTCCCGGAAGCGTTAATCAATAGAGATCGCTAAGTTTATTAGCGCATCAAAGCTAGGAGGTTTGTCCCTTGCGGCAATCTGATCCTTAACGTACTCGGAGAGGGAATTTTAAAAAGTACCTTGAAGCGCCCGGTCATTCCAATATGTTTGAGCTGCACAAATGCGGAAGTCCAGAGCGTGTTCAGAGACGGGTCGCCTGCCTTGACATAATCCCAACAAACGTTTCTCCGCATTGGGTTCTTGTAGCAGTTGGTCAAAAATTCTGCAAAACTCGTTCAGGAACAGGTCGAATGACACGGAATCCAAATCATGGTTGTGAAGAAAATAAGTTTCCCACTGGAGAGCATTACCTTTTAATAGACCTTTTACCAGTTGACGTCATCGCGCATGCGCACTCGCATTTTTCCAGAATTTTCCGGAAGTTGGGGGGTGACGCGTCAATACTACTCTGGTGTATTCATTACTGCCAACGGTCGCGGTGGGGAAATATGACTTTTATTGTGTTTATAATTGTTCCAGGCAACGTAAACGAGTAAAAGAAAAAGGTGAGACTTGTTCGTTTTACCAAGTCCCTCTAGGAAAGTCGAGTATAGTGACTAAAAGAAGGAAGATGTGGCTTCAAGCGCTTCGCCGGCAGGACTTCACCCCGACACAAAGCAGCAACGTGTGTAATCGTCATTTTTTTATCTGGCATGGCCATTAATGATCCAAGCTCCGTGGATTACGTTCCTACATTACATCTTGGATATGGGAAACAGACAAAACAGAGAACAACCTCCCGCAGCAGAATGCTACTGGACAGTTGCTAAGCTAGCAGCTAGCTAGGTCTACTACGAGACCTCGCTGTTCCTCAGTCCACTGCCTGTGTTGAAGTTTCAACCTGTTTCAACCTGCGACATGCAAGGAGATTCTTCCTTCAACCCCCCTGAAGAAATAACAGATGAATAAAATAGCATTCATTCATTCATTCATTCAACCTTTATTTATACAGGCTAGCCTCGTTGAGTCACAGGGACTCATTTACAAGAGGGACCTGTCTCACTCACACCAAACAACCATCCACTCTCACACTCACACCTAGGGTCAATTTAGAGTCACCAATCAGCCTAACAAGCATGTTTTTTGGTCTGTGGGAGGAAACCGGAGTACCCGGAGGAAACCCACGCATGCACGGGGAGAACATGCAAACTCCACCCAGAAAGGCCCCGGACCGGGATTTGAACCGGCAACCTTCTCGCTGAGAGGCAGCAGCTCTACCAGTTGTGCCACCGTGCTGCCCATCAAACATGCATCAAACAAGCAGCTGTATAAAAATGAACAGACCACTGCACTGTTAGCTGTCATCATTTGAACTCTTTCTGCGTTGAAAAAATATACAGTAGTAGTTTCCACAAGACAAACATGTTTTATTAACATTATTTGAGGTCTGACTTTAAAAACATTTCAGCCATTTCTCTGTTTCTGTAAGTTATTCGCACAGTTTTGCTGGGAGCATCGGTGAAATGCTGTCACAGAAAAAAAAGCAATCCTGTCATCAATGTGTATAAGCATACAGTTTAACTATACACAAGACTGTTTTGTTTATTGTCAAATATGAATTAATACTTTTGTTTTACAGCAGCAACTGGCCAACAACTCCTTGCTGACAAAGGGTTTGATGTCAAGTCAGAGGTGGAAAAAGGGAAGCTAGTCTGAACCTGCCCCATTTTCTGCATCCAGCATCCAGACACAAGCAGTTCACTGAGGAAGAGGTATGTATTGTACAAGGAGTGTTGTGACCTTTTTTAGCAGTAAGTGCAATAAAGTAAAAATATCTTTGTAAGTACAGGTGTTTCCGGCAGCGTCTAACTGGCCCGGCGGTGCACAAAGATTCGCTTGCCCGCTGGGCCGACACGCATTTATGGACCTGTCAGGCCTGTCATGATCCAAATATATATATTTTAAATAAATTATGTCGACCGTGACATCACATTTGTTGAAGTTTTTGAAGGACATCACGCTAATCCAATGAAAACTCACAGCACTCCTCAGCTGGCTCAGTCATTCCCTCCCCAATTTGACCAAATTTATATACTGTATTCAAATCCATGTTTATTACAGTAATTGATTAATGAGATAGTCCACACATCCCAAAACACATTGATTGTAGTACATTAAATTTAGAAATGAACACACCAACCTTTAAAAATAAAGAAACTGTGCTCTAATTTGACTTTTAGTGAAGTGGAACTTTTGTTTAGTTAAATTTTTTAATCTGTTAATATACAAATGCTGTTTTAGTCACATTTTATGATTTTGAATCTCTCTAGATAAAGAAAGAGCGTTTACAACAAAAACAGGTCAGTCTCTCTTATCATGGTGACCTAACCAGGCCGAAAGAAAATCCTCTTTATGACTCTGCTGTTGTCAGAGCTGTTCTCTAGTTCAGCTCTCTGGTCATCCAATGACTTAGCAAAAAAAAAAAAACATAAACATTACACTGTCTAAAGTCTCCAAGTTGTCAGAGAAGGCATCATTAAAAAAAAACATTAGCAGGTTACTGTCTGTCCTAGGTTGCTGTCCTTAACAAGTGAAATGACAAACACAAACACATCTTCTGGTATACAGGTAGTCCCCGACTTACGAGCAAGTTCCGTTACAACGAGTTGCTCGTAACATGGAAATCTCGTAATTCGGAACGGCCGCCACGTGTCTCGTAAGTCTGGAATTTCGCTCGTAAGTTGGAACGGTTTTGCTAGCGCGACTACAAACACTCGTTTTTCATCGAAAAACTGCTTACGAGTGCATAAAAATGATCGGAAACGTGTGTCCACATGTTTAGCTAACGAACTGTGGTGAAAAAACACAGAAAAACTTGGTATTTTTTGCGTTTTTTCCAAAAATTCGCCAGCTCGTAAGTCCGGAACCTCGTAGGTCAGAGCGCTCGTAAGTCGGGGACTACCTGTATGCTGGTGAAGATTCTCAGTCGTCCAGGACATGATAAAATCAGAACAAGCGCTCAATGCAAAAACAACTGGACTTTATTTGTTGCAGAAAGGGTGAAACGTTTTCTGCAACAAATAAAGTCCAGTTGTTTTTGTATTGAGCGCTTGTTCTGATCTTCTGGTATGTGTTGTTTCTGTTTGTGACTTATATAAATAATGTGTGTGCTTGTGAGACATTTAAAGATGTTTTGAACTTCTGGCAGGTCTCTCTGATGGCGTGGAGATTGAACAGGGGCCGCGGTCGTCAGCTACTTCATCTGCCGGAGAGTCTGGATCGAGAACCACAGCCAGGGGCTTTGAGCATATCTCAAAAGAAAAAAAACATGAAGTTTTAAAATCTAGACAAAATAAAGGAATTAAAGAAACATACAGATAAGCGTTATTGGTTTTTAATGTTTACTACTACAACCTGCAATAGGTCAAGAATGGCTCCACGCTCAAAATGTCCTTGTGAAGACCAGCCAGCAGTGATGGTGGGCTCATTCCGGTCATCAGGATGTCGTGGGTCAAAACGCAGGCTGTTCAGCGTTCTCCTGGAAAACTTCTCAACACAGATGTCATGCCTTAAATGACACCAACATGAAAAATGTGGTTGATATCTAACACATATTAGCAAATCTGTTTGTAGAAGTGTTTTTTAAAAAATGTGAAAAAAACTATTCCAGATCTTACCATTGTAAAAAACATTTAAAACCGTGCATATGTGATTGCATTTATTATCTAGTGCCACTAGAAAACAACAATAATTAACACAATACAGTTGAAGTAAACATGAGGGAGACCATATATTGTGTCTTTAAACACATATAGTGCCACCCAGATGTAACTAAAGGATTTTAACAGGGGTCAGTATTAAGCTGACCTCTTTATCCTTAATTAATCTACTTATTCAGATTGAATAGTAATTTCACGGATTCTTTTCTTTTTCAGTTTACCCAATATTTCTGTGATCTTTATGATGGATAAATAAACAAGCCCATTAAGTGACAGAGACGTTAACTTAGTTGGTATGCCAAAGACACTACCATTTATTTAAGATAAATCACTAAATTAACACCATTACACTTGATTGACATGATTTCACTTTCTTTCAATTTAATACGTCAGCACAGTTAAATTTAACACAACAGACTTCAATACTGGATGTTAAACATATTTAGTCTGAGGGCTCTTTAGCTTAAAATAGTTTCCAGCTTAGAATTGAGGGAAAAAGATAGGAGGAAGATGGAGAGATGGTTTAAAGGAAATTATCGTGAGCATGATACCAAAAGTGACACTTCCATCCGACTTCTGCTAAAATCCAGGTACGTTTGTAAACAGCTCTTTACCTTTCGACGACGAGTCTGATAAAGAAATGACACCAGCCTTCAGATGCACAGAGTCCTTCAGTCCCAGCACGTCCAAAACTGGTTCTAGTTTACGTTTTCAACGTCTCCTGGGTTCCGCGTTGGTCATCAGAAAATGCGTCAGCTCCTGGCCTCTGACTTCAAGATAAACTTATTCCAGGAAGGAATAAACAAAGTTTTGAGCTTACGCTCGTTCGAAGTGGACTCATAACAGCATGTTATTTAGTCCTTAGCTGAATGACTGTCCTTGGCGGGTGACAGGCATTCATTCAGCCCTTTGGGAAAGGTTCACATCTCTTTGAAGTTCCCAGCAACTCTCAGGAACCTTCGTTCCATCAAAACTCTGAAGCGTTCATGCAAACGAACGCGTTTACTCAAAAATGTTGAGATTAGAACACACTTTCCTCATTGGTCCGTGGGCCAAGAGGAGTGTGAAAACGTGAAGTGAAAAACTCAAGGTTGACAGCAAGTCTGCTTAGATAACAAAGAGGAATGTTTTGGAAAAGTGTCTGAAAGAGAGGAGACATCTCGACGCTACCGAGAGTTTCAGCTGAACTCAACAAAAACAACTCCTGAGCAAGTCAATCTGACACCTCATTCAACTTTGTCATAGATATTTTGAGTAGACACTTTCATTTGGTCAAGCAACACAGTAATACTACATATTAAAAGAATAACAGCATATAACATATATCATGAAAATGACAAAAGTTATTCTTTTGATTACATTAGAATAAAATCAAAGATAGAAATAGTCTCTTTTGGTGACTATGTGACTAATTTGTAGTAAATGTCTTGCTTTACTGAGAGGTCAGTAAAGGTCATCTCTGGAACAGTTCAAAAGTACACAGGTGTATCAAAGTGGACACGGTCATGTCCACTACATCTCCCCCCTTTTGGAAGCCATCGCCAGTCCTTGGGGATGGGGTCCAACACGAAAGGAACATTGAACTGTCTTTGATCTTGTAGTAATCCAGCAAGTGGAAAAGAAAAATCAAAAATTATAATCCCATAAAGTTTTTGGAACTTCCATACTGTTCGGAGGTAATCCCATTGCGAAAAGCTTTTAATCCCTTGGAAAACTGAGTCTGTTAACTCTTGGAAAACAAAGTCTGTGATCCTTTGGAAAACAAAGTCTTATAATCCACAGCGGTAATTCCACAGCAGTAATTCCACAACGATTAGTTTTGTTGATTGATCAGCAACAATTGTTTTCATAATCAGCATGTAGAGGGGATCCCTCGATTGACGCAGAGGAGGCGACCCTTGGATGGAGGTTGAAGACCAAGCGTTGGAGCTGCAGGTCCCCACATCGAAGGTTGTTGGCTGGTTGGTTTCCAGTCAGTGCCACTCTGGTTCTATGTGTCATGCAATTATGTGGTTTTTTAGGTGGGCTTATGATTGGGATTTTACATTAGGCCCTACCTATATGCACCTGGTATGTAAGCTATCATGGTTTAGATCAGCTACAATTACCAATTAAGGGGTGGATCAATTCTGTAAAATTAGATATAGGGATCTATACCTATAAAATTTTGGAGGGCTTCTGTAACGAAGGCCTCTAATTCCAAACTATTCCTCCATTCATTACTTAGTTTAGGTTAAACTAAAATAAAAATGAAATATAGTTTGATCTAAATGTCTGTTGTCTTTTAGACGAACGACGTAGGATTTGGTATTCCTAATAAATTTTGAAGTCTATGGCGAGACTCATCAAAATGAATAGACAATCTAGAATAGAAACGATCGAATCGGTTCAATTTAGAAATTGTGAGACCAGTGTAGTTTATGGTACCTTGAGTAGCTTTAAACTACATTGACTCTTCGACGATTGAGATTTAACAAAACGAACTGCATGTTGGCATAGTTAAATCCATATCATTCATTAACCAATGTTAATACAAAACCTTTTTGGCTGGGAGTGTTCAGAACCAAACAATATCTCAACTAATGACAACAGTAATGACTAAACAACAAGGAAACAACGTTTCACTGCTTCGACACACTCTTGTCGTCAGATTCCAAAGTGCAACACACAAGAAAACAGGTCTCAACTTTATGACCGAGGTCAAATTAAATCTCGTGGATTTAAACGGTTGTTAAGGTTAGTTTTTGTTGTGGGTTTTAGGCTTAGCGTTTCTAAGTTCAAATTGGACAATGCGACTTATAGGGTGGAAAATACGGTAGTTTAAACCTGATTAGTTTATTTACTAACTTGTGTTTGGACGACCTTATTATCCCATGAAGTCGGTGAGTTTGTGAGATCTTTGTCTTTTGTGGAGTCATTGAACGCCTTGTAAGGTTTGATCTGATTTCGATGTACCCATTTAGCAATTGGCTCTTTGCGGCCTTTGCTGATTTTGATTTCGTAGACGACTGAGGACACTTTGTCTGTTATCAGATGAGGTCCAGTCCACCTGGGCATTAGTTTGCGGGCGAGAGTTCCGGTCTCGGACCCTCCTTTCCCGGTTGCTGGGGCGAACGTATAGTACCAGACTCTGTCTCCCACTTGGAGTTCATTGTGAGAGGCCTTCTGGTCATAGTACGCCTTACGTCCTTCAGCGGATCTTTCCAGGTTTTTCTGGGCGAAAGCAAAAGTGTTTCTGAGGTGTACATTCAAATCTTTGTCTTTGGCATGGCCTAACATCACCCCCCTTTGGTCATGGGGGACCACGAACACAGGTGAGGACGTCCGTCCATGGGCACAAGTTAGGATGCCACCGTTTAGTTTAAGCTGTTCGCGCAGCTGAGAGAAGACGGTACACAGGAATCGTTTAGGTTTTGGCCAACGTATCTTCTTACGTTTACCTCTTTCCGTGTAATTCAGGTGTGTCACAACCGTCGGCGCAGTCGCAGGTGTGTCTGATTGTACAGACTGCGACGGGTCACTGTCGTTGTGTATGTCTTCCCACCTCTCGACTGAAGAGGGCTCTTTGAGTCTGTAAAAACTATGTCATTTCTGACTAGTTCTAGACACAAATGTCCCTGAACCAAGGTTTCATCGAAAGCTTGGCTGATAGCCGATTTACCTGTCCCAGGGGACAGTACAGCAACCTCGGTGTGGGGTCCTTGGATCTCCACACCTTTCTCTACCTGTGGTAGGTAATGTGAGTTTGCCCCCTTCTTGTCTGATGAGGGGTCCTCGTAATCTGCAACAATGATGTCCAAGTGACTGTCAGCGTTTGGATGACTGTCATTTTCTGGACTCAGATGCCCTTGAACCAAGGTTTCATCGAAAGCTTGGCTGATTGCCGAATTACCTGTCCCAGAGGACAGTACAGCGTCTTCGGTGTGGGATCCTTGGATCTCAACACCTTTCACTACCTGTGGCAGGTAGTGTTCAGTGAGTGCTGAATGTGTCAGCTCACAGAGGAGGTTCTCTTGTTGGGCCAGAGATTGGTCCAACTTTTGGGTCTCTTCTGTCTCACCTGTAGTTGAAGGTTCACTTACCGGGCTCTCGTCCCCGGATGAGGTGTCCCGTGTGTTATTTGCGGTACCTGCGGTTAGGCAGTCTGTATCACAACTAGGAGGTACTTTTATTGGCAGGGGTTTTCTCACTGTGCTCCACATTTTCTGTTGACCATAATCTACAATCGCGCCGAAGCGGTTTATAAAATCTTGGCCAACCAGAAATGGGAATGAGTCAAGTTTAGACACGTACACCGGGTGGTGTATTGTCATTTCGCCAATCTGCATGTGAACCATAGCCATAGCTGTTAGGGTTGTTCTCGTCTCTGCGAGACCCTGTAGCTCAATAGCACATTTCTCAAAGGGTATTTGCCTGTCAACACCGTTAGCGGCGGTCCTCAGCTCCTCGAACAGCTTGGCCGACATAATGGTTATATCAGAACTGCCATCCAGGAGGGCTTCACGCTCAAGGACACCTTCCAGTGTGATAGGCAGGTAAGCTTTCTTAGCCACCCCCCTTTGTATAAAGTTACACAGAAACCTCACAGGTCTTGGCCCACGTTTCTGTTCACGTGTGACTCTGTCTGTGTAATCTTGTTTACTGTCAGCATCTTGTTGGCTGTCAGCATCATGACCTTCAGGATGTTGTTGTGTGTCAGCAATTGGTTTGCTGTCAACATCCATGGCAATGTTGGTAGTAGTGTGCGCTGAGTTATTTGTGTGCTCTGAGTCTTTGTGAAAGACAGTGCTACACATCGCTCCAGGTTGGTCAATGTTGATAGTGTCATTATCAATGATAACGCCACTCATTGTATCAGGTTGGTCAAGCACAGTAACATTCAAATCTACTGACAAACTACTTACTTCCTCTGTCTCTTCCGAGCATAGAGGTGTTGGGCCATTATTCCGGGACATTCGTGACTCTTTGCCTGTCTCGAACTGTTCTGTTCGAGGCGCGGGAGGTGCAGTTCCAAGGCTCAGGGGTTTCTGTTGGGACCACGCATAGTTACATGAGTATAGGTCCTCATCCTTCAATTTCTTTTGAAGTCCACCCACCGATGGACCTTGGTTTTCACCCACCTGGTTCGATCTGAACCGTTGTGGGTCTCTTAGAGAGTGAACACCTACCTTTTGTGGTTCGTTGCTTGTCTCAGATTTTCCAATCTGAGGAGCTTCAGGGGCGGGGCTCCCTTTAAACCATTTTGAGTCACTGTTCCAGCTGGTACCAACCTTTCGGTGTATGTCAGTTTGAAAATCTTGTTCATTCTTGCTAGTATTATCCAACTCTTTTAACGACCGACGTAAGTGCTCTACCTCATCCGAGGTCAGAGGACCTTTGAGACGACGGTGTTTATTCTCGCTTTCTATAGAAGAGAGAACCTCTCCTATTTTTAGCGACTGTGATACGACCTTTTGACCTGGGCACACCTCAGAGGGTGTTTTGTTTTGCATGTGAGCCTCAACAGCAGTTACAGCGCACTGTTTCATCACTGATTGTTTAAACTGATGTTGTAGCTCAAGGCCTTTTTTGAGAAGTTTTTCTCTTTGTCGTTTGCTCTTCTGCCTTATCAATTCAATCTTTGCTTTGAGCAGCTGGTTATTTGTGTGCTCGGAGTTATCAAAGACAATGTCACGCATTGTACCAGTTCGGTCATCCTCTGTATCATTCAAGTTTTCAAACAACCAACTTATGTCCACTATCTCCTCAGAGCTTAGAGGTATGTTGCCTTTTTTCTGGAACTTCTGTGATTTTTTGCCGGTCTCGGACTGTTCCGTTCGAGGGGCAGGAGGGGCTTGTCCTTGAACTGGGGGTTCCTGTTCGGACCCCCTTTTGTGATATGGTTTACTTTTGTGACCATCTTTCTTATCTTTAGGACGTGCGCCCCCCTTTTGAAATCGTTTTCCGTACTCTGGGTCTTGTCTGAGCCACTGCGGTTCATAGTTCCAGCGGGCATCAACATGTCGTGGATTGTTAGTTTGAAAAACATGTTTCTTCTCGCCTTTTTTAGGAGAGGGAGTTGATGAACTTGTCCCTTCCAGCTCCAGCGAGTGGGATTTGACCTTTTCTTGGTAATGTAGTTCACGCTCTGGTTTTGTTTTTAACCAGATCGGGTCAGGGAGTTGACGAACATCAAAACCATTTATAGCACACCGTTTTATTTTTAATTGCCTAATCTCACGTTTTAACTCAAGTTTTTCTTGTTGAAAATTTTCTCTTCTGCGAATGTTATTTTGCCTTAACAATTCAAGCATTTCTGTGAGCAGCTGTAAAGCTTCATCACAATCGTTATCTCCCATCTTTTTGTTTTGATTTTGTTTGATCTCACGTTTTAACTCAAGTTTTTCTTGTTGAAAATTTTCTCTTCTGCGAATGTTATTTTGCCTTAACAATTCAAGCTTTGCTGTGAGCAGCTGTAAAGCTTCATCATAATTGTCATCTCCCATCTTTTTGTTTTGATTTTGTTTGAATCAATAAGACGGTATTTATTATAGTGTATGCAAATAAATGCTTTCTTAGCGGTGAGTTATTTAACTAAAACAGCTTTCTGGGTTTATTCCTGTAATCTATAAACAAGTATTTTATTCATTCAGTACCTTTTTATTTGTTTTAGGTTTTACCTTCAATGAAAAATATGGTAAGTTAAGCCTTCGTGGCCGTATTAACTTAATAGACCTATCTTTTAAAACAATTACTATTAAACCACGCTTAATGTTTTCTGTCTTTCACTCAAACGCCTTCTTAAAGATTTCAAATAAATGCAATGTTCACACTAAAATGTTAGCAGATTTTGTTTTATTTTGCTCTAAGAGAATGTATTTCAGTTTCAGTAAAACCGTTTGAGTGTTTCTGCAGTTATCTGGAGTGAAAAATGTAATTTTGTTTGTTATTTTAAACTTTTTATTTAAAATAAACTGGAGTCATTAATTGTACACAGAAAAACGTTAAAAATGCCATTTTTAACTAAAAGTGTGCAGTTGTGCACACCAATTCTGTTTAAAATTCAGAGATGTGAAGAGCTTAATGTGGAAATGCTCTGTTCTCCATCATTTTTTTTTTATTTAATTTGAAAATCAAATAAAAGATGCTTTTTGAGTGTTATTTTAAATCTCTTCAGTATTTAAAATGAGCATAAATTGTTTGTCTGTACCTCTGTTATTCTAAAATTTGTATTTAGAATAAACAGGAGTTTTTGTTTGTGTACAGAACAATTTTAAAGCTGGTAATTCACCATAAAAATGCTGACTTCTCATGATGCTCTATGAGAAAACTCATCTGTTAACGTCTTTTAACCAACAGGGGGCAGATTCAAGTCTTAAACTTATCACGAGGTGACCTTTTCTTTCTACTTCCGGCCGCTAGAGACGGCTTGTTGACTTCTTGCAGCTTAGCCGTTAGCTTGCGAGTAGCATCTAACAACTCTGTAAAAATATCAACATTGGAAAGAGTTGGAGCCTGTACGTGATAAACGCTCGAACTACGTTCTTGTCAGAGACACATCTGTATGATTAGACAGTTTAGATGGCTTCAAATGAGTTTTTTAAACTCTCAGTGAAATCTCCGTGTGTCCTGTGAGTGTGACTGCTTGTCACCCAAAGTGCACCTGGAAATGAGGACACAAATAGGCGGGTCGACGCAGCGCGTCACCAGTTCTGCTGAGCAAGGCGGAGCTCGCTACACAAATACGTGACGTCAACCAATCAATCACAGCGTTTGTAGTTCATTCCAAGCATTCATGGTGAATGTAGTTTCTTACCTTCGACCAGTGCAGTGCCGGAAATGACGACAAAGTGGGTTGTTCGCAACAGCGTACGTTCCCAAATCAGCGAATCAGCGTTCGCTACGAGAGTGATTGACAGCTCATAGCTCTCGTTTTCCAATCATAGCTCATAAACAAAACGTGTGGGACACGTAGCTCTTTAACGTTAGCTTAGCACAACAGAACACAACTTTATAGACTCGTAATCAACTCAAACGCTTCAAATTAACTCCCCAAAACTCTGAAACGTGGCAATCACAATTAAAACAGGCACACTTAGCTACGCTCAGTAACATAGCACTTCAACTGTAACACAACACGGACTCTCTTCGGAGCCGCGTTCAAGGTCGGTTCCGTCCACTTTAAGTCAGAGTCAGAGTCAGAGAGTCTTTATTGTCATTTGCACCGCATGTGGTACATGTGATGAAAACGAGATTATGTACACGAGGTCCCAGTTACATCCAACAACAAATGAAAGAGAAAAACAGTAATAACATCTAGAACTAACTAAGAAAAACATCAACTAGTAATACACTAAGCCTAATATAGTGGGAATAAACAGCAGCACGAACATGAGTTTGTATGAGCAG
>JBBPBX010015078.1:0-13448 GCA_038048925.1 Garcialebias charrua
TAGGATTATAATTGCAAAATACAACTTTTCCTAAGAACTCCTAAGAACTTGGAGATTAAGGGCAAATTATAGATTACATTTTCAATTAATGGTTCAGTTTAAGGTTTAATGACCACAACATGTTTAAAGGCTGTAGAGACACGTCTTGAGTTTAAAACTGTGATTTATAGATCTGAGCTCTTTATTGTCGATTAAAAAAATTTAATCTCGTGTCGTAATTTTAATTTCAATAATGATAATGTTGTTGTTGTTGTTAATAAAAATTATAATAAACATAATAATAAATAATAATAAAAAATAAATAAAAATAATAATAATTAATAATAATGGTGGTGTTTAATTGGACTAACTGTTTTTTGTTTTTCTTCTTGGTCAGGTGACACGGCGTTCATTGTGCTCAGGAAACAGAAGCTCCTCTTCCTGCACTGGTACCACCACATCACCGTGCTGCTCTACTCCTGGTACTCCTACAAAGACATGGTGGCGGGGGGCGGCTGGTTCATGACCATGAACTACTCTGTGCACGCACTCATGTATAGTTATTACGCTGCCCGCGCTGCCGGGCTGCGCGTGCCCCGCCCCTTCGCCGTGCTCATCACCAGCGCTCAGATCGCTCAGATGGGCATGGGGCTGATGGTGAGCGGTCTGGTGTACCGCTGGATGCAGCAGGGGGACTGCCCCTCCAACCTGGACAACATCACCTGGGCCACGCTCATGTACCTGAGCTACCTGCTGCTCTTTGCCAACTTCTTCTACCAGACGTATCTGTGCCGCCACGCCAAGACCACCAAGACCGAGTGAGAGGCGCTCGACCAGGAGCTCTGTCGAGTCTGGGTTTGACTCGACGGGCGGTGCTGAGGCTGCTGCAGGTTGAACATCAGCCTCTGAAGGACATCTGAAGGACAAAATGTTTCTGAGCAACACGACAACCAGCCTCAGGTGTCTGACCCCCAACAGCTGAAATATGCACATCTCAACCCCACACAACATATTCTGGTCTTTAACTTTATTCAACATGACGACTTATCCTGAAAGGATTAAACTTCCTGTTTCTGTGCGTCCTCTGGTCCTGTAGCATAGCTTCAAGATGATTTATTTTCACTCCGATTCATCCAGAGAAACAAATTAATAATCAAAATGAACAATCTTTGGATGAAATGATCTGATTTTAGTTTTAGCACAGATGTTTTTTATTTTTTTAAATGGTCTAACGAATTTTCCTCCACTATTTACCTGGTTTCACTGGCTGCTAATTTCAGGAAACTAGTTTTTAAATCTGTTTTAAATGAAGAGGAGCAACATGTTTGTCTCATTGAAGATAAAACATTCATTAGTTTTGAGTCTCAATCTAGATTTGATTCTGATCTGAACCAGTTTCCTTACACATGAACAGGACAAATGACGATTTCAGTTTTTATTTCTTGAGAAACAAACCACGTTCTGATGATTTCTTGTTTTGACGGCGCCTTGTCGGCTGCCTGAATCTGGTTTTCACAAGGTTTTTCTTAAATCACTTTCCATGTTTATTAAAATCACAGGCTGGTAACTAAAGTTCACGTTTTACGGAAACGTTCCACTTGTTTCTACAGCTGAATATAAATATAAAATGTCCAACTGTGTCTTGAGTTTGAAGAAATGACTTCAGCAGAATGACGGCAGCACGTTTCACTGCTTAAAGACAGAATTCAGAACGGAGCTGTTTGAAAGAAAAATGTTTGTATATTTATTTATTGTATCCATTGTAATAAAACAGTTTGAATATATAACTTGTTTCAAATCATTGAAGGTGTATAAATCAGCGGAGGTATAAAGTAAAATAAAAAATTTAACAGCAAAATGTCATGAGCCACTGGCTGAATTTTAATGTAACTATAATCACTAGGGATGGGGCTGATCCGATATCTGTATCGGCCTCCGAAACAGCATAACTTGCGTATCGGATTTTTCCAATACAACCTGCCTATATTGCTGATCCAGATGCATGTCTGTGTCTGAAACTTCTCCACATGTTGGCTTCAAACTATGGAATGGATTTCCTGAACAGAGACGTGTCTCATGAACTCTGTAATAAGACCTGCCTCACATTCAGGAAATTCATTTCATAGTTTGCAGCCAGCTACAATGTGCAGTATAGCGCTGTGGCTAACAGCTGGCCAACTTTTCATTGTACCATCCTGATGCATGTTTAATAATCCAGGTAGAGAAATCTCATTCTGGTCCTCTGGACATAAAAAAAAATAAAATTATTCTGGGTGCATTATGGGAGATAAGATGTTGCTAGAGGTGTTCCTCCTCCAGTCATTAAAAACTGATATTCACACGTTGCACATTTCACTCACATTACCAATTATTTAGTACATACTTGTGTAAAACTGATATCTTACCGTATATTTTAACAGTACAGTATATGCTTTAACATTTGATATACATGTTTAAAGACAGTTACTTTTTGTTGCCAGTTTTAATTATTTTTTGTTCAAGTCATTTTTCTTAAGTTCAAAATAAGGGAATAGCCAGAAGAACATCGACAGGTATGGGGGAAGTGAAACAGCTGACTGTCTTGTAATCTTGTACAAGTTTAAACAAACAGCACGGTGGCACAACTGGTAGAGCTGCTGCCTCTCAGCGAGAAGGTTGCCGGTTCAAATCCCGGTCCGGGGCCTTTCTGGGTGGAGTTTGCATGTTCTCCCCGTGCATGCGTGGGTTTCCTCCGGGTACTCCGGTTTCCTCCCACAGACCAAAAAACATGCTTGTTAGGCTGATTGGTGACTCTAAATTGACCCTAGGTGTGAGTGTGAGAGTGGATGGTTGTTTGGTGTGAGTGAGACAGGTCCCTCTTGTAAATGAGTCCCCGTGACTCAACGAGGCTAGCCTGTATAAATAAAGGTTGAATGAATGAATGAAAAAACGGGTGAGTCTTTTTGCTCTTTGTTTCTGTTCGTATCGTCTGTTACAGTGTTGGTTATCGAGTAAAAAAAAATCTTGAGGCAGCCGAGTTAGCAGATGCGTGAGGCAGCGGGTGTCTGCGTCAGACTGTCACTGTAAACTGGAACTGTGTGAAATGTAAATAACTAATTAATTTCAACGAGTGTATTTGTAACATACACATTTAAACATGTTTAAATGATAATGTTAGCGGTGTGGTATCTTTCTTGATGCAGTAAATTCATCACGTTTAGACACCACAAGTTCCTCCTTACAAGGGGTGGAATTTTTTTAAATTTTTTTTAACCAGCGCTATTTTTCTTTTTTGTGTGTGCAATGCTTTCCATTTGGCTACAAACCCCACCTGTACAATCAAATTATATAAATCATATGATTTAGTCTTAACTCTGTCAGTAAAACAGGATACATAGACATTTTCATGAAGTTAATATATTATCTGATAAAATTATATTTCACTATCACTCAGCCCCTTGTGAATAGCAAGTGACCATCAGGGTGCTAATGATCCATCGTTAGGCTGGTGGTCCTCTTTAATCATGTGAGCAGCTGGTTTTGGCTGTCAGCAGCAAACTGGTTGATCCACTATGAGAAGGTGCTATTTATAAGACTGAGCTGATTACAGCTCCTCAGACTGAAGAGTCTTTCGGAGGAAAGAAAAAACGTTTCTACAATTTTTTTGTTTTGTTTTTTGAATGTCCAGAGGACCAAACTTAACTTTTTTAGATATGAAACAAATAGTTTGATACCAACAACCAAAGAAAACGAACAGCAGGAAACCAATCGTGGGAACGCAGACTCATTGTTCACACAAACATCACACACACCTTGGATGCATGAACGACCAATACCTTCATTCTTCTGTGAGTGGGTCCAAAATGACCCCAATTAGAATTGATGTGTTTTTGCAATGAATTTAAAAGATGTCTTTAATTTTGGTTAAAGGCGGTTATTTTTATTATATTTGGGGCAACAAAAGACTGATTTTACATTTAACGTGCTTATTCATAACTTATAACATTTTTTTCACAAGAAATGACATCAAAAAATTTCTAAAAGTACTGTTAGTATGTCCATCTGTCTGAAAGACAAAAAAGAGAATGAACATACACTTTACATACTGTAATTCATTGTATGTTGGTTTAGATAAATCATCTTTGCATCGTTTACAATCTGTCCAGAACGCAGCAGCTCGTCTTTTAACATCAACTAAAAAATATGAACATATAACCCCTGTCCTGGCTTCTCTCCACTGGCTCCCTGTCCACTTCTGGATTGATTTAAAGATTTTATTGCTTGTTTTTAAAATCTTAAAAGGTCTGGCCCCGTCATATTTATGTGATCTTATTAACATCTACCAGTAAGAGCACTCCGGTCTACCAACCAGTTTCTCTTAGATGTCCCCAGATCCAGAATGAAATCCAGAGGTGATCGGGCTTTTGCGGTTACTGCTCCAAACCTGTGGAACAGTTTACCTGAGAATTTAAAGAGCGCTCTGACTGTTGAGACTTTTAAATCTTTGCTCGAGACTCATCTGTATTCCTTGGCATTTGATCCATGCAGAGTCTGAGAACAAATTTTGAGCTGATTTTGTTGTTGTGTGTGGTATTATTGTTAACTTTATCATGTTTGAGTGACACTAGATGCATTTTTACTCTTTAAAAAACAAAATCTGTCTTAACTGTAAGGCATTTTGGTCAGCTTCTGTTGTTTTTATGTGCTATATAAATAAATTGACATTGACATATCTCGAGCAAGGTCTTCGGGTATCCTAGCTGTCCTTCAAGTAGCCATGATAGTCTAGATGAGAAAACATAAAACAGACAATGTTTGAATGACAAAAAACTATAAATCAATATACTATCTACGTAAATGTCTGTGCATTTATATGTAAGTAAAGGTACAGACATGCATGTGTGTATACAGGGTGTCCCCGACTTACGATGACATCGACCTATGAAGTTCCACTTTACGAAGTTATAATTAATAAAAATATGAAATAAAAAAAATATATTGTGGTGGACCACTAGGGGGCTCTACTCACACCCAGTGGACCGAATGTGTTACAGGATGCTTTTATTGTGAAAGGTCCAGAGGACCGGATGTTGTGTTGGTATATAAGGCGGTGTTGGGTGGTTTTCCCGCCAGTTGAGTAGGAGTTGATTAAAAGTGAAGAACTACATCCCGTCTCCTGTGTCGTCTCTTCACCACCTCCTACACTGGTGACCTACGTGAACTGAATATGACGACATCTGAAGGTCCAGCCAGCTCTCCTCAGCTGTCCGCGGTGGAACCCCCACCGGCGGCCCCGCTCGCTTTTGCGGTGGCCGTTAAAATCCCGGACTTCTGGCTGCACGCACCTCGGTCGTGGTTCGCCCACGTCGAATCACAGTTCGCTCTTCGCGGGATCTCTGCAGACGACACCAAATACCACCATGTGGTCGCTTCACTGGACCCATTGTCCACCCAGCGGGTAATGAGCCTGCTCGAAGACCCTCCTGCACAGGGAAAATACGACGCCCTCAAGGAGCTCCTTCTGCAGCGCTACACGCTCTCAGACGCGGAGCGCGCCGAGAAACTGTTTTCCCTCTCTGATTTGGGCGACGGCACAGCTCTCGAGCTCATGGAAGGCATGTTGTCTTTGAGAGGATCAACAGACTGTGAGTTTCTTTTTCTACACCTCTTCCTCCGCCGGCTTCCGGCTCCAGTGCGCACAGCCCTGGCCAACTCCCCGTTTCTGCAGCAGAAGGATTACCGCTCGCTGGCCCGCGAAGCCGACCGCATCCTGCTGGCTGCGAGGACGTTCGCGGTCCAAGCGGCGGTCCCCGGATCTCCAGCGGCGCCCGAGCTTCAAGCATCGCCCTCAGCGCCGGACGAGCCAGTGGTCGTAGCAGGAGTCGCCCGCAGGCGGTCAGGAGCTGCCTTTTGTTTCTTCCACCAGCGTTTTGGCGCCAAAGCACGACGGTGTGTCCCACCGTGCAGTTTCAAGCCGCAGGGAAACGAGTACGCCAGCGCCCGCTAGCAGTCGCGGCCGTTGGCGACAAGGAAAGGCTGCTTTTCATCGAAGACTCGAGGTCGGGGAGGCGGTTCCTGGTGGACTCCGGCTCGCAGAAGAGCCTCGTTCCCCCGACCGGCTCCGACAGGTTAGCAGAAGGCTGCGGGCCGCAGCTAACCGCGGCTAACGGCTATCCCATCAAGACGTTTGGCGAAAGGTTGGTGACTGTTCGTTTCCATGAACGGGACTTCCAGTGGAACTTTGTGGTAGCTGCTAGCTCAGTCCCTATTTTAGGGGCTGATTTTCTTTGTGCTCACGGGCTCCTGGTTGATTTAGCTAACAGACGTTTGATCGACGCTGTGTCTTTTTCGTCACTGCCTTGTGAGACGCGAGGAGCTGGGCCTTTAATGCATGCTAACTTTTTAGCTTCGGGTAATGTGTTTCAGCGTTTATTGTCTGAATTCCCCTCGCTGACTGTTCCTGATTTTGCAAACACAAACACAAAACATGGGGTCGAACATTATATTCCCACAACGGGCCCCCCGGTGTTCGCACGTGCACGCCGCCTTGATGCTACTAAGCTAGCAATAGCACAGGAAGAGTTTGCTAACATGGAGCGTTTAGGCATCGTGCAACGCTCAAACAGTCCGTGGGCCTCCCCCCTCCACATGGTGCCCAAGGCAGATGGCAAATGGCGGCCATGTGGGGATTTCCGCCGCCTTAATAACATCACAGAGAACGATCGTTATCCCATCCCCCACATCCAGGATTTTTCAGTGCACCTGGCTGGGACCTCCATTTTTTCTAAAGTAGATTTAGTACGGGGGTACCACCAGGTTCCTGTGCATGTGGAGGATGTCCCTAAGACCGCTGTTATCACGCCTTTCGGCCTTTTTGAGTTTTTGCGCATGCCTTTTGGTCTTAAAGGTGCAGCACAAACATTTCAGCGGTTGATGGATTCAGTCCTAAGGGGTCTGTCCTTCGTATTTGTGTACCTGGATGACGTCCTGGTGGCTAGCAGCTCGGCTGAGCAGCACTTGTCCCACCTCCGTGAGGTTTTTCAGCGCCTGGCAGCACATGGCCTGATTGTAAATACAGCGAAATGCCAGTTTGGGCTGCCAGTCATTGACTTTTTGGGCCACCGCATTTCTGCAAGTGGTGCCGTCCCGTTACCAAACAAAGTGCAGGCGGTGTCAGATTTCCCACAGCCCCAGTCTGTTAAAGCGCTACAAGAATTTTTGGGAATGGTTAACTTCTATAACCGTTTCCTCCCCAGGGCAGCACAACTGCTGCGTCCGCTCTATGGAGCGCTGAAAAAGAAAAAGCCCAACGACAGCGTGGACTGGACACCAGAACGCCTACAGGCATTTGGTGATGCTAAAGCTGCACTGGCCACTGCTGCCCTTTTGGCCCATCCATCCCCAGCGGCGCAAATAGCTTTAACAACCGACGCATCTGATGTTGCGGTGGGGGCTGTGTTAGAACAGCAGGTTTCCGGGGTTTGGCAGCCGCTTGCATTTTTCAGCCGTACGCTGCGGGACAATGAGCTGAAATACAGTGTTTTTGACAGAGAGTTGCTGGCGCTTTACCTGGCCACACGCCATTTCAGGTTTTTCCTGGAGGGCCGCCGGTTCACTGCATATGTTGACCACAAACCCTTGGTGTTTGCGATGTCAAAAATTTCTGACCCCTGGTCTGCTCGCCAGCAACGCCACCTCGCAGCGGTGTCTGAATTTACTACAGACATTCAGCATGTGGCTGGAAAATCCAACGTGGTGGCCGACTGTCTCTCCCGGGTGCTGATCTCTCCCGTATACGTTGGCATCGATTTTTCTGCTATGGCTGCGGACCAACGTAGCGACGCAGAAATACTCGAGCTCCAGTCCGGGCCCACGGGCCTCGAGTTGGAGGAACGGCAGGTGAATGACGGAGGTCCCCTCCTGCTCTGTGATGTTTCTACTGGCAGGCCCCGCCCCCTGGTTCCAGTTTCATGGCGACGCCGCGTTTTTGACTCCTTACATTCCCTTTCTCATCCAGGTGTTAGAGCCTCGGTGAAACTGGTCAGTTCAAAGTTTGTTTGGCCCGGTCTGCGTAAAGCAGTTAAGGAGTGGGCAGCAGCGTGTGTCCCATGCCAGCGCGCTAAGGTTAACAGGCACACCAAAGCACCTTTGGAACCCTTCTCCATCCCAGGTCGGCGGTTTGATCATGTGCACGTAGACCTGGTGGGCCCTCTGCCTCCATCACAAGGTTTTACTCATCTGCTGACTATGATAGACCGGACCACCAGGTGGCCTGAGGTGGTTCCTTTGACATCCACGACATCTGCAGTGGTGGCCCGGGCATTTTTGTCTACCTGGGTGGCGCGTTTTGGCCCCCCTTCAGACATTACATCAGACCGGGGCCCGCAGTTTGTTTCTGAACTTTGGTCTACCATGGCCAAGAGTCTGGGGACTAACGTTCACAGGACCACCGCTTACAACCCCCAAGCTAATGGTTTGTGTGAACGGTTTCACAGATCATTGAAAGCTGCACTGCGTGCTGCATTGACCGGTGACAACTGGATTGACCGTCTTCCCTGGGTTTTGTTGGGTTTACGTACCGCAACCAAAGAGGACCTGAGCTCTTCCCCGGCTGAACTGGTTTTCGGTCAACCTGTGCGCGTCCCCGGTGAGTTTTTACCTGAGGTACCCTCACCACAGTTTGCTCCACCGTTGCTCCATTTTTCACCTCAGGAGGCCCCTTTTCGTGTCCCTGGCCCGGTACATCATTGTTTACCGCAGTCATTTGTCCCTAAGAGTCTGGAGTCCTCTAAATTTGTTTTTGTCAAACACAATGCACACAGGACACCACTACAGCCTTTGTATGATGGACCGTTTCGGGTTCTTCAACCAGGTCCAAAACATTTCCTTTTAGATTTAGGGGGTCGTACTGAGACTGTCTGTATCGATAGGCTTAAACCAGCTCATGTTGTGTCAGATGATCAGGTTGTTACGGCCCAGGCTCCTCGCAGGGGCAGACCTCCATCCACATTGTTAACGGACTGCTGTCCCCCTGCCAGAGACTCTCAACATCCATTGGAGCCCGAATCTTCTGCAGGCCCTCCTCGGAGCCCTCCGCTTCATCAGACTGGTTCTGCAGGGCCCAGGTTCAGCCGTTCTGGTCGTTTAATCAAACCTAAAATGCGGGACTAGTGATGGACCTTACTGGGTGTTCTGGGGGGGCGTGTGTGGTGGACCACTAGGGGGCTCTACTCACACCCAGTGGACCGAATGTGTTACAGGATGCTTTTATTGTGAAAGATCCAGAGGACCGGATGTTGTGTTGGTATATAGGCGGTGTTGGGTGGTTTTCCCGCCAGTTGAGTAGGAGTTGATTAAAAGTGAAGAACTACATCCCGTCTCCTGTGTCGTCTCTTCACCACCTCCTACAATACAGTATATAAAAAAAATTGTGTGTGTTTAAATGTTCTTAATTTCATGTGTACAGTACAGCACTTTGTTGCAGCTGTGGTTGTTTTAAATGGCTTTATAAATTATTAAAATGATTATTTTTATTATTTTAAACCCGAATTACATCACTTCCGGTTTGTTTCGCTGGTTTCCGGTCACGTTGTTTTTAGCTTCTGTTAGCTCGCGCTTGTTCTGAAATGGCGGCGAGAGTCTGCTGCGAGCGGCCGGAGCTCCATCCGTGTCTGCCTGGCAGCCTCAGATGTTGGATGAACACCGAGGTGACATGTTAACACCAAGCTAACTGGGGCTAAAATGCCTTTTGGAGGGACGACACCTTGAGCTAATGGGGGCTAATGCTAAAGCGGACCTGACTCGCGCGGCGGCGAGAGCCTGCTGCAGCTGGGAGCTCCATCCGTGTCTGCATGTTGGATGAACACCGAGGTGACATGTTAAAACGTGGATAAGCAGCGGTGCAGCCTTTTGGAGGGACGAGCTAACGGGTGCTAAAATGCTGACGCTACCCCCCGCTACCCCCACCGGAGACACGGACTGACTGACCAGCTCACAGTAAGAAATTGTATTTTTTAATTAAATTAATATACAGTAGGTCTCTAAATACAGTACAGGTATGTGTTTATAGATGAATGTGTGTTGTAAATGTGTTAGCTAACTGATTGTAAATAAAGTTCTGTGCATGTTTAAGGACCAGTATGTACGCTTGTTCAGTCTCATGTAGATAAACGGGTGTGCGGCGCAGCGTTAGCGTGCTTTTTCCTACTTACAAATGCAAATCCGGTTTTACGAAATGGCCACGTGCGGCGCGTTCCGACCTACGAATTTTCGAGTTACGAATGATATCTAGGAACGGGACTCCTTTGCAAGTCGGGGACCACCTGTATACACACACACCAATCAATATTCAATAATGATATAATAGGTTATCTACCAGGTTAGCATTTGTTACAAGGAATTATGAATACAGTGAGTCTCTACCCAACAAATGCAGTAATATCTGCTGGCTTACTAAGCTAGTGTAATGTTAGCTAGCTTAGTAAACTAGCTAACAGAGTACTAACATTACTACTAACATTATTTTGTAGTTAGCTAACTAGTGTCTACTTTGTGACCAACATGATATTCAATCACAGAAAAGTCATAGAGTTGATAAATGAAGATAATACTTGTATGCTGCTGTGTCAAACTGACCTCCTGGTGGTGAGACTGCAGGTATCAGATGTGTAAGTGGGACAAAAAATGTATCCTGATAGTAACAGTTGGTAAGAATCAAAGGTTCCCAAAGCAAACCCTTGAGATCCTATAGGAAATGCTTGGGGTCATTTTTGACCCCGCTTAAGAACAACTGGGAGAGTGATACAAAAACTGCAATTTCTTAAAATGTTTTAAAAAAAATTATTCAAATGGCTTGAGGTCACAAACATGTTTTATGAGGAATACCGGTACCTGTAATATAGAAGGGTAAAAACTTTTAGTTTCAGAGATTTATAACTGGGAGTCTGGAATAACATCTGAGCTGAGTACAGCCTGAAGGTCCTAGAGTTAAAGCAAATGGAGCTTATTTATATAGCGCTTTCCAGCCCCTATGAGGGGCACCAAAGCGCTTTACAATACCAACCATCCACCCATTCATACACAGGTAGCAGCAGACTGCCATGCAAGGTGCTTTCCAGTCCTACTGGGAGCAACTTGGTTAAGTGTCTTGCCCAGGGACACAACGACACATGGTGTGGGGAACCGGGATTTGAACCTCCAACCTTCTGATCGGGGGACGACTGCCATTACCACTACGCCACGGCCGCCCATAGGTAGGAAGGTAGGAGGCTCAAGCAGAGGTGGTGGAGGATGACAGAGCTAAGACACTGAGGGACTTCCTGGTCCAGACGGACAAACAAGTGACGGCTAACCATCCGGACATCAATGTGGTCGACAAACTACAGAAGAAGACAGTGGTGATAGATGTAGTGATCCCAAGAAGTTGTAGCAAGAAGAAGAAGAAACCTGAGAAGCTCGAGAAATACAAAGGCCTGGAGGAAGTTTTAGAGACAGTGGGGGGAGTCAAGGCCTCAGTGGAGTCAGTGATCGTCAGAATATGGAGAACAGATGCACCCAAGACTGATGAGTGGCTCCAGAAAATTCAGTGAACAACCTGAGTAATGTCTGTCCAGATGTATGACGCCACAAGAACAAATGAGATCCGGTGGAGGACCCTCAAGGTCCCAGGACTCTGGCAGAGGAATTGTCTGTTCCTACCTATTGTCTGCACTACCGTAGTAAAATAAGAAATGATTGTGCACTTAATAAACATAAACTATAAATATGAACTGGCTTCAGTGGTGATTTTAGCCTCTTTTTGGGGGTGCTCAAGTACCCCTACATTTTAACTCAGCACCCCTGAAAAGTAAAGAAACCATCATTAGGATTTTGTAGAAAACTCAGTTCTCAAACGTTAGATTTACCAAAATATTGAATACATTTTGAATAAATATGGAATAAATGATGACGCTCATAAACAGGCCAGTAAAATCTATGAATTATTTTAGCACGAGTCGGATTCTCGACGCCACCTGTCATCAGTCCAGCAGGCTTGTCAGCAACTGACCAATCAGCAACCTCAATTTGTCCTGAAGTGAACGCCCCCTTACCTGCAGGAGCTGCAGCCTGGTTTTCCTCCAACAACACTGTGGGTGGTGTTTTCCTTTATGAACGCTTTGCAGTCATGGACCTTTTTATCACGTCAAGTCAAGGTTCTTTATTGTCATTCGCATTGCATGTGTACACAGGGTTCCACTTACATCCAGCAATAGCAAAAATATAAATTGTAAAAGAAACAGTAAATAAGGAACTAAGATGTAAACTAAGATGTGAAAAAAATGGTGATATTGTGATAAATCATCAGAAAAAAATGGTTAAATGTTGTCAGTGGGAACATGTAATTCAGACACGTGTTACCCTGAGAGTTTAGAAGCTGCAATGCAGTTGATTCCATTTCAAAAACTAAAGGAAGTTTGGAAATATGTCAAAGATGATAAAGGCCAGCGGCCGACCCCGTCACATCACTTGCACATTGATTGCTGGACATGGGCGACCCCCGTGACCCAAAATGGAAGAAGCAGGTAAAAGATAATGGATGCATGGATGGATGGACCCCCTGACCCCCACACATTACAAATGCTTCTGACGCCAATGGCCTGTGATGTTCTGTGATGGCGTTAAATTCAAAGCAGTCTGCTCCTCAGATGAATGTTTCTGTTCAGTGCCCTGAGATGATTCTGTTGTGACTTGGCACTACACAGTATAAATAAACTGAATTGAATTGGCCAGGCCCCCCTGTTCAAGACAAGAGTCATTGTCAGCACTGGGGGCAAAGCACCCCTAAGGACATATTCTACAATCACCCCTGAATGGCTTGATATTTTGATTTTTGTGTGCCTTACGTTGTGTTGTGTGTGCGTTCAGGTATTCTTGGCCTCAGTGAACCTTGGTCTCTCACTGCTATTTGTGTTCCTGAATCGTTTAGTGTACTGCCACTTGTGAGCTTTTTAATAAGTGGCTGTAAACCAAACGATCAGCTACCTGGCTTAAAAAACATCCATCCATTTTCTTCCGCTTATCCGGGGTCGGGTCACGGGGCTAGCAGCCTAAAGGCTGAGTTAGACTTTCGCTTTGGTCCGCAGGCTGGAGCGCGCGCGCCGCGCGTGCACTGTGCCGCACGGCGAAATGCGTTCATAGTTTCGCCCCTGTGTTTATGGTTGACGCACGGCGGAGCATGGCAAAGTGCTGTTCTTTTACGGGCCAGCAGGTGGCAGTAGCCTCTACAACATGTGCATATGTTACAAGAAAGGGTGTAGAAGAAGAAATCTACCGTAGAAGAAGAACTGTTTGACGTCACAACACAAACAAAATGGCTTCCCGCTCGCTTCATTCTTGAACTGTCTTTATTAGAGGAGCAAATTATAATAGAACAACAGTTATTGTGTCTTGCAATTTTAATGAGACGAAGAAGACGCAGAAGGAGATGGTATGTTCGGCCATTACACTCTCAG